>CAJQZJ010017430.1:1505326-1550649 GCA_907164525.1 Lophiomys imhausi | reverse complement strand
AAGAAGAAGAAGAAGAAGAAGAAGAAGAAGAAGAAGAAGAAGAAGAAAAGAAAAATGTCCTTTCCCCTTCTGGGTCTCTCACCACATGAAGATCAACAGAACCAACCAACCTAGACTCCTAGAGATTTACAGAGACTGAAACACTAACCAAAGAATAATAATAATAATAATAATAATAAGAAGAAGAACAAAGCATATATAGACTAGACCTAGACTACCCTATAAATATATAGATGATAGGCAACTTGGTCTTCATACATATCCCTTAGCAATTAGAGGAGGGTGTCCTGCTCTGTCATGGCCTCTGTTGTCTGTTAATGGAACACCTTACCCTAGCTGGTCTGCCATGTTGGACCCCAGTGCAAGAGGAAGCTCTAAGCCCTCATGTGACTGATGAACTGAGGGGGAATGATATGTGGGGGACCCCTTTCACCTGAGGAGGAGGAGAGGCAGCAGATGTAGAAGAGGGTTGGAGGGTGGGACTGGGAAGGAACGAGGGAGGGGGCTGTGATCAAGATGTAGCTTGAAAGAATAAATAAATGTTGAAAAAAGAAAAAGAAATGGCCTAGAAAAAATTAAAAAGAAAGAAAGAAAAATGTGATTTGGAGACCATAGATAAGCGGGATCAATCACTATAAATAAAGACCATAAAAATCCAAGGCACAATCAGACTGTTTGAATGTCTTTATATTTGCATATGAAATATCTGGTTTTTTTCTATAACAAGGGGTATTCATAGTCAGAAACTGATTTATCAGCCTTTGGAAGTGTGTCACTGGGTGCTGGATGCTTAGTATGGAATATATAATTGTGAGAGCCTAAGGTTCCCACTTTACACACCCTGTAGAAGCTACAGATGATAACATTTCAGCTGCTGCTGTTACGTACTCTACCATGTCAACTCCAGGAAGATTTCTTCATCCGAGCATCTTCTTGATACTCAGTGACCTATGGTTTGCCCTTTTAAAGAAACCTAAGGTTCCTTAGTGTTGCTATATATAGACTGAGGACAGATTGAGAGCTGAGCATAGAAATTATCTTAAGATGTGTGTACTCAACTAAAGTCAATGTTACAACTGTTGCCAGGACCATTAATGTGTTATGTGTGGATGTCATAATCTAGTATCTCATTCTGAGATATAGCAGTGTTGAAATTCTTCTTCTGTACTTGAACATCTATGGTCTAATTAGTTAATGACCTCAGCTTGTTTTATGTCTTCGTGGAAAGGAACAGCCTTACTTTTCTTGTCTATCAGCCATTTAAAAAAACATCCCAATTCATTCTTTTCCAAATCCTCTCATCTTCACCATTGTTTCCAGGTCTACAAGGCCAGGACTCTTTTGACTTGTTAATAAAGTTAAATATACGGCAGACTATATACTCAAACTAATTTCTTGGCTAAAATGAAGAGAAAGGGGTTGTTAGAAACCATGATGTGCTTTATTTGCTCTTAATACCTCTTTACTAAAAACCGCTTAATGCCTAGATGAGCTCAGATCTGAACAAGGTTCTCAAACTTCAATGAACCAAAATTATTAATACTGTATAACTATGAAACATTAATTAATGTAGTCAACGTGGATGCTATCATGACAAGGAAAATGATTTAATTCAGCCCTGTCTACTCCAAGCATGGTCTGTGACCCTTAACAGTTATAATAATAAATGGGAGCTTGTTAGATATGTAAACTAGTCAGGCCCATGAAAGACCCACTGAATCACAGAACACATGCAGTAAGGTCTCCAGATAGTACATGATCCCATTAAACTATAAGATCCTCTATCATGCTGGATGATGCTACAAACATCAGATACTCAAAGAAAGACAATTACAGAGTCACACTGTGTAAATGCCCTTATTTGTGCTAACTACTAAATGAGTTGCTTAGAATCACCAAGTGTGCTGATCATGAGCCTTTCCCACCTCATAGAATTATTGTGAAATAATGAAGTTAAGGAATCTTCAGTAGACTTGTATATGGAATGGTTGTATTCGAAATAGTAACATTATTTTCCATACAAAATGGAAATGTCACAAAATAGCTTTTGATGCCAAAGTGGGAGAGTTGAGTGAGCTCAAGATGACACCATCATGGTCCTCTAAACTGTATTCCCAGCAGAACAGGCTTGGATTTCGGGCGGCTGTGCTTTTTCCAAATATATGTCCTAATATATGCATATAAACCTTTGTAAATGGAAGTAAATGGGGAAAATGTATACTTCCTTAATGAAATTTCATGAATACTTCTCTTGCCTTGAATGCTTGCACACCCCCTTATGTCATCTGTCCTGACTTTATTGGGCAGAACTGTGTGATCTCAAGCAATTCACATCATCTCTACCATTTCTTCCACATATCTTCCTCTTCTAGTGCTTGACATGTGTCATAATACAGTGACATTCATCTTATAGCCTCTTTCTTTGCTCTAACAGGATCATAGTATCTAAGAGGGTCTTGAATCCAGAAGCCATTTACTAAATATCAACAGATGATATGATCAGATGAGGTTCTGTAAATGGAGGGAATTAAATCTAATTGAATAATATTCCCAGAAAAGAAAGAATACAATGACAGTAATTTCTTAAAAATCAATAAACATGTAAATTTATGCTGAGAGGCAGATAATAGAAGGTCCCTAAGGAATCTGTAAAGCAAGGATGTTAATAGATTGCTTTGTCTCAGGACTGTCATGAATGAAAATAGAAATAGAGCTTGAAGCTGGGGAGAGATCTCAGCTAGAGGCACTCACTATGTGAGCCCAAAGACCTGAATCAGATACTGGATCCTCTGTGGAAAGCCAAATGCAATAGAACACATCTGCATTTCTAGCATTTCTACAGCTAGAAGAAAGGTAGAAGGGAGGCAAAGTCAGAAAAAATCCCCTAAAAGCCTAGCATGGCTAGCCTAGAGTATACTATGAAGAAGCAAAAACCCTAAGATCCTGTCTCAGAACAAATTAGAAGAAACTTGAGAAAGCAACTCCAAAAGATACCTTTATTCATCCACATACATGAAAACACACACACACACACAGATACACACACACACACAAACACATACACACACACACACACACACACACACACACACACACACACCACAAAATATAACCTAAGTGGTTAGTTTATCTTAATAAATGCAGTTAATTAAAAGGTTACATCATTATTCATATTTGGTCATATAACAAGTAGCTAATGTCCTTATAACTTAGAAAAATTCTCCATTTCATAAGCAATGCAGGGCATTCAGTTATGAGAATGAGCTGTGCTGGTGATTTGATAACAAAGAATTTCTTAGGAGAGGGAATAGTGTTTGATTTTTCTTCAAGTATATAAATACTTAGGACTAATACATATTATTTGGTAAGAGTAACAACTATGTGTTTAGTTTTCTCACTGAAGTTGATACTTTCCCAATAGTAAACAAAGTATAAAGAAATTAGATCATATCACAGAAGTAATGCTACATAATATGTTGTTTTTCAGTTCAGAAGAAATGTGTGTGTGTGTGTATGCATGTGTGTATGTATGTATGTATGTATCTATGTATGTATGTATGTATGTATGTATGTATGTATGTATGTATGTATGTATAATTAAGAAATAAATGGGACTGGAGAGGTGTCTCAGTGGCCAAGATTCCATAATACTTTTCCAGAAGACAGGAATCCCAGTACCCACATGCTGGTTCACAAACACGGGCAACTCCAGTTCCAGGGGATCTGACGCCCTCTTCTGGCCTCTGCTGATACCTGCATTCACATGCCCATGTGCTCACACACAGACACACACAGATACCTGCTGGGGGTTTTGTTGTTATTGTTTTTTGTTTGTTCGTCTGTTTTTAAGGAAAGAAGGAAGAAAATAAATGTGTAATGGTGTGTATTAAGTGACCAAGACAAATCAATCTTTCCCATTTTTTTTAAATCATGTACAGATTCCTCCAAAGGACCTCAAGCACCTTCAGGTATAAATGGAAACACACAGCCTCCCAGTACTGCTGGGCAACCCCCAGCCTCTGCCATCCCTTCCCCAAGTGCCAGCAAGCCCTGGCGCAGCAAGTCCATGAATGTCAAGCACAGTGCCACCTCAACCATGCTGACAGTGAAGCAGCCAAGCCCAGCCACCTCTCCCACTCCATCTTCAGAGAGACTAAAGCCCCCTGTCACAGAAGGGGTCAAAAGTGTTCCCTCAGGACAGAAATCTATGCTTGAAAAATTCAAGCTAGTTAATGCCCGGAATGCATTGCGTCCCCCTCAGACTCCCAGTTCAGGATCTAGTGATGTTGGGAAGGAAGACGACACCTTTTCTGAATCTGGAGAAATGGAAGTCTTTAACAGTGGTCTGAATAGCGGTGGCTCAACCAACAGCAGTCCCAAAGTGTCGCCTAAATTAGCCCCTCCAAAAGCAGGAAGCAAAAATTTCAGCAATAAAAAGTCTTTGCTGCAGCCAAAAGAGAAGGAGGAAAAGAACAGGGACAAGAATAAAGCCTGCGCTGAAAAGTCAGGAAAAGAAGAGAAGGAGCAAGTGGTGGAGACAACTCCGAAAAAGACCTCTAAAATCGCAAGCTTGATCCCAAAGGGCAGCAAGACCACAGCGGCCAAGAAGGAAAGCTTAATTCCGTCGTCCAGTGGGATCCCAAAGCCAGGCTCAAAGGTGCCCACGGCAAAGCAAACTATTTCACCTAGTAGCGCAGCAAGCAAAGAGTCTGAGAAATTCAGGACTACCAAGGGAAGCCCTTCTCAAGCCCTCCCAAAGACCATCACTACCGACAAAGCAAGCATCCCAAGCCTCTCTGCTGCTCAGGAGGGGAGGGAAGCTGGCCATGCATTTCCCTCTAGTACCTGTGTAGTGCTGGGGGCGCACAGCAGTGGACAGAGCCCCAGTAATGGAGCGGTTCAGCTCCCTCAGCAACAGCAGCATAGTCACCCGAACACTGCCACGGTGGCTCCATTCATTTACAGGTGAGGTGGTCTCTGTAGCCCTGTGTTCACAGATCTTCATATTTAGGCATAATAGCATTAAGTGAAATGGGCATTTGAGAGGTGTTTCTCTTTGAAGCTACAGGAGTAGAATTCAGTGCTAAAGCTTAGCCTAGAAACCTTCCCATGTTCCAGGTCCTATTCTCTCAGAAGCTGAGGCATTCAAAGATTACTTTACATCTTGTTAAGGGCAAGATGAGATCGAGGTGCCTTGACTTTCTTATATTCGGTTCCTCATCATACTACCCTGTTAACATTGGCAACTAGCGACTGTTAGGCAAGGCGTCTTTTAGAATAATTCTCAGATTTAAGGCACTGACAGTTAATTATTTTGTTATCATGCTTGGGATAAAGGATATCATTATGGTTAAAATGTTTGGCCCCGAGAGCATACACATGTGCACTGAATTCCTAACTGTACCATTTTCCAGCTTATGACTTTAGACAAGTTACTCAAAATTTCCTAACCTCATTTCCTTCAACTGTTAGTAATGATTAAAATAATAACAAAGGTAATGAGTATATTTGTTCTGCATTCCAGTATAGTGTAAGCCACTAAGTGTTTTTTAAATAAAGTATTATACTCACAAAGTAAATGCTATATTAAATTCCTACTACTAAATATGTTTGTAGATAAAAATAATTATTTAATTAGCATGTTCATATTTTGGCATTTTTGTATTTTGGAAATTCATTCCATAGAGTATACATCAAACACACAATTACATATTATATCTAAAAATATATACATGCTACTACACAGTTACCAATAGTAGCCCATTTTTCCTGTGCTGTGGCTTGCCTCATCAGTTAGCGCTCTGTCAGCCACTAGTATGAGTCTAATTTAATTCACTCTCTGCTTAATAAAGACTCCACCGAGGGAAGAATAATGTCTGCATTGGTCCCATCCTTATAGGGGGTTGTCAGATTCAACGTATGTAAGACATTTTAAGAACAGGAAGCAAGACTTACTACAATTATCACAGAGTCAAGGCTGCAGTGAAATATTTATTACTGTATTCAATATATGGCTTTTAAAAATAGAGCCAAGAATAATGGTTTATTTTTTCCTTTGAAAGAACATAAATGTTTTTCTCTGATGCCCCAAACACTCATTAAGGCAGAATTCTAATTGTTACATTGATTTGGGGTCAGGGAGAGGGTAGTTGCAACATCTTTGGTAAGTATTGTATTCTGATCTCAATAGCAGAGCATTTAAGCCTTTGGATCAAAAAAGTCTATTATTTCTGACTCCAAAGTCCCCAAATGGCTAATCAGAAATTAAGATGCCCAAATCAAAACTCACATGTCAACAATATAAGGAAAAGAATGAAACTTTCAGTATACCATCTTAGTACATCTGTGCATTTAAAATAAATCATTTAGGGGCATTTGCAAAGACATCAATCATTTTGAAATCAAATGGGAATTGTCAGTGATAAATGAGTATCCATACTCACCAGCTCATCCAGCTTCTTTCTGCAAGTGGCAAAAGAGTTATTTTGCTTTTCTATTGTGATAAAACATTCAGCAAATGAAAATTTCGTGTATTCCAGTTGAAAATACAATGGTTTTGATTCTGCATTTTTCTTTTCAAGACAAGGTTTTTCTGTATCCCTGACAGTCCTGGGAACTCACACTCTTAAACCAGGCCAGGATTAAAAGTGTGTTTAACCACACCTGCTGTGATCCAGCACTCTTGATCTTCATTAACATTACAGTTAATTGTATATTGCTATTGAATTTATCTATATGAGACAGAGAACTTTTTGGTCATAATTCCTCAATTTTTAAAAATTAAATCATGTAATTGTATGGAATTTCCATATAGAATGATTAAGTCTAGCCAGTTAACATATGCTTTTTCGTTAACAGTATTTGTGTCATGAAATTACTTTATACTCCCTCTACAGCATTTTGCATGCAATCTACTATTACCACATGACATCACCATCTTGTACTAAACCTTAGGTCATGTAAGGTTATTTCTCCTACCAAAAAAATTTTCTGCCTCTGAATAATAATACCCCAAACCATCCCTTCCAGTCATTGCCACTAACATTACTACTTCCTAGTTCAGTGAGATTGGCTTTTTTTTCTTTAGTATTTCTCAAATATAGGAACAAAATTGTTCTTTTTCTATACCTGGCTTATTTACTTAACTGCAGTTCCTCAGGCACATCCCTGTTGTCTCAAATGACAGTTTTTCTCCAATCATTAATACTTGAATAATATTCTGTTGCATTTGTGTACAAACTGAAGAAGGAGTACAGTTTAGCAGGTAGCATTGTTGGCATGCCCTGTCACTCAAGCAGCTTCTCCATACACTTTAAAACTTTAATTTCTCCCTTTAAAGTAAAATTTGTAGATTGCATGTCTTCAATGGTTAAATATGTTGAACATTTAACAGATACTTCTTAGTTATCTCTTTTTCTCACTTGGGAACTCTTTTCTCAGTTCTGTAGCTCTCCCTTTCATTGCTGTTTGTGATGGGGGGGTTTTGTTGTTGTTTGTTTATTTGTTTTTGTTGTTTGGTTTCTTTTGATTTGGGCTATTTCTTCATGTTTCTTTTTTTTAGTTCTTTGGATATTCTAGATATTAATCTCTCATATATAAAACTGACAAGGTTATTTTTCTATTTTCAAAGGAGATAAGACAGGGTAATGGTGATGAAAATGACAAAACGTGTGTGTGTGTGTGTATAATAAAGTTTTTCAAAGAATAAAAATAAATAAAATTTAGTACCTTTATGAAGCATGTAAGATAGGCGAAACATTGCAGATTTACCACTCATTGTCTCAGATGTAGTACACAAGAGACAAACTCAATGCACTATATAATTCAGCAAGAAAGGAAAAAATTCCCTAGGACTCAGCATGGACATTTCACAGGGAGTAGAAAACTTCTCTTAGTGTTCCACAATGATCTAGAACTAGAAAGGTCGGCAGAATGTCAGCATTGTCTCACCTTCCCTTCTTATGGATGGGATTTTTAAAAAAAAAAAATAGCCTTACAAAAGCAACTTAAGGGACAAAGTCTTTGTTCTGGCTCACAGTTCAGGGATATAGTCTATCTTGTTGGGGAAGTAAAAATATTAGGAGCTGAAGTCAGCTTTTCACTGTGCATCCACAGTCAGTTAGCAACTGAGTTCATTTTCTCTTTTTTTATAGAGTACAACAGTAAGGGCAAGTAATGAGACTACCCAGAGTGGATGGGTGGGTCTTTCCTCCTTAGTTAACCTCATCAGGATGACTCTTGATAAGCATGCTCAGAATCCCATCTCCCAGGTGACTCTAAATCTTGTTAAGTTGACAATTGAGATTAACCATGAAAATTCCACTCTTGGTCATGCTCATCTCATATCCAACAAATCAAAAGTGCTCAAAGTCTTTAGAAACTTTAGTAATCCAAAAGTACAAAGCCCATATATCATCTGGGAGTCAAGACAATATATTGACTGTTAATTCCTTCAAAAAGTAACCAAAAAAAAAGGAAAATCCAAACTATATTCAGCCAACATACAAAGATGCATAATAAATATTCATTCCTATTCTAAAAATGGAAGAATCGTTAATAGCAGAGAATAATGAGATCTAACCAAAACCAAAGTCTAGAAGAGGAAAAAATCAAATCTTTCAGCTCCAGGTCTAGCATCTTGGGCTCATGATGAAATTTTCTGAAGATTAACGGGACTTAAATAGTCCCACACTTACAGCTTTGCTAGTTGCAATACATCTCCTCATGACTGCAACTTTCATTGCAGGTATCCTATGATACTGGCCTCTTAAATGTTTTGAGTTATACTGCAGCTTAAGTTTCACCTTCACAACTTTACCCTGTGACTTGGAAGGACCTCCTTGAGGGTATTCCAATCCAACCACACATTGCCTGTCCTCAGCTGCTCTTGGAACCTGTGAAGTAGGGCTCCATGGAACCATCAATCTTATATCCCCCGTACAGGGAGAATTAATACCCCATAGGTCATGTTACCAAATTATGCTTCCAGCCAGGAATGTACCCTGAATTCCTCGGACCATGGGTTTAATAAGTTTTGTGCTCACACTGAGAAAACTTTTCCTAGAGAGTTCATTTTGAGAATCCAGGAACTCTTTCAGTGTAGGTCTTTTTTTTTTCTTCCATTCAAATCCTTCTGAATCCTCCTGAGCTGGATATGGTTTTGACTTCAAGATACTTCCCTATTGCTGTACTGCAGTCCAGGTAGTTGCTCTTCAGTTTTCTGGCCTCTTTAACTGTTACAGCTTCTTCCTCAGCACCAGCTGGAACACCCTTGTCTTTAAACTTCCTGTCCAAAAAACTTTAGCCTATTACTTTAAACTCAGTTTCACTTAAGTTTCAGATCATGGGCAATAAATAAATAAATAAATAAATAAGCAAATAAATAAACAAACAAACAAACAAATAAATAAATAAATAAATAAATAAATAAATAAGCAAGCCAGATTTTTGTCCAAAATGTTATAGAAATACCCTCTAATCCAGTTCCTGATAGATTCTTTCTTTTCCTTTAAAACAGTGGCTCTCATGCTGTGCTGACTTCATCAACCATAAAATTATTTTATTGTTACTCCATAACTGTAATTTTGCTACTATTATTAATAATAATGTAAATATCTGATATGCAGGAAATCTGATATGTGACCCCAAATGGGGTTGCAATTCACAACTTGAGAACCACTGTTACAAACCCCCATGAATTGGACCTCAACTGTCTATGTTTCCCTTGGTATCTTGGATTAATTATTATCTCTCCCTCGTGTCTTAGTTACTGTGCTATTGATTGGAAGAGACACCATGACCTAGGCAATTTATTTAAAAAAAAACAACTTAATTTTGGGGCTTGCTTAGCGTTTTAATGTTAGTCCAATATTATGGTAGACAGCACATATGTGTTATCTACAGGCTCGATGCCATAGCAGTAGTGAGACCTTTTACATCTTGATTCTCAGGCAGTAGACTAAGAAAGAATGACTGGGCCTGGAAAGGTCTTTTGAAACCTTAAATTCTACCCCCAGTAGCACACCTCCTCCAACAAGGAAACATATTCTAGACCTTCCCTAAGAGTTCATCAACAGGAAAGGAAGCATGCAAGTATACCAGCCTATAGGACATCCTCATTCAAACCATCACATGCCTTAAGATATAAAAGAGGCTTCTTTGTTGGAGGATGGACTCCGTTAAATGTCTATGAAGGAGCAACTTCCTGACTGTCAGAAGTACTTATCTTAAAACAAGTATAGGAAGTTCCAATTATCCAAAGTGATAGATAGAGGTTGTTATGGTTTTCCTCTAGAGGACTCTGTTTTCATGTTACTCTTTGTTTTAGGTTCTTTCTCTTTTTGTTATTACTATTATTATTATTTAATTTCTTTGATTGGGGTTTCAAAATTACCCCATTGTCTTTTTAAAATCTCTAAAATCTGTTAATCCCATCTGTTATTTTTTTGTCTGTTCCTTTTGAATGTCTTACTTCATAAATATATTCCCCATATTTACAACATTTTGTAAAGAAAATAGTGAAAGTATTAGTTAATTCAGTAATAATGACACTTGCATATATTATGACTCACAAGCAAAAATTTAAAACAACTGTTAGCCTTTCTCATAAACTGTTCTGAACCTGAATATTACATTCTTTACTTTTTTCCATTTATAGTAAATGCCAAGAAAATGATGTGTTGAATATAGTGCAGGCTTCTACAAGCAAAGGAGTTGAGGCACTTTTGCCTGAATTTTGCTTAAGCAGTTTTCAGAAGAGAAAAATATCCCTTGCACTAGAAGGCAAAACATGACTAACAAAGAAAAGAATGTCTCCCAGTGTCATAAACCTGTTAATTAAATATTACATGTATGCCTCTGAAACTCCCTATATTTGTAAAATTAGGTCAATAAAGTATGATTTTAAGCATTTTTCTTTTTGATGTAAGATTATATTTCCTTTGAAACAGCATCATAGACGTTAGAAGATATTTGGGTCATAAGTCTTTATACAGTCCAGATTCTTCTAGGAAGTGACATGGAAAATTGTCATTTGAATATGCTATGTTCTGAAAGGCAATGAATGAAGAATGTTAGATTCTAAAGTGCTTATTACTCACAAGTTTTGAAGCTTAGTTTATTCATTGAACAAAAAATGAGTAGGAGGAGCTGTGAGTTTATAAAGATTGAAATGTGGAGTATATAACTGTCTCTCAGATAAAGCATTGTACACCCTCAAGCAACCACTGCAGATTATACTGCAGTTGTGGATTTATGTGAACTGTGCATAATTGGTCATCAACACACACTAAAGATTATTTAATTCTTGTCTTGCAAGCCTTTCTTTTGCTAGGCTTGATATATTTTTGTACACTGAGGAGTAGTTTAAATGCCCTCACACTGCAGTGTTTTAAAGATGAAATATAGACATGCTGCTGGAAAGATGAACTATTGTGTTGAATCTTACTGTAAGTTCACATTTTCTATGAAGAGAAGGGTAGGAGTAACCTTTATTGTATTTGGATTTTGAATTTTGCTTTCTGATATTCTGGAAAAAATCAAATTTGCAGAAATATTAAGGCAATGTTGCCAACATGTTATATGTATGTGTGTATATGTGTGCATATATACATATATGCATATATTGTAAGTACTATATATTATATAATATATAATATATGTATTAAAGCATTGTTAATTTTATTAAATATCCCCAAAATGACACTTTAATTAATTTAAATCTAATATTCTATCCTGTAGTCATATCTTCTTAGCAACCTTCAGTCTCTTCTGTGGTTCTTTCCTTGGTTTTTATAATATCAATATTTTCTAAGCCAATTTTCAATAATTTCCTCTTCTCTGGGTTTGTCTGATATTTACCCATCATTAGGCAAGTGGACTTATTTTTCTGCTTCACATAATTATAGTGACATACATAGTATTTATATAAATAAAACTGTGTTCATCCCATTGCTTCCTGCTTATCTAAAGGTATGTGTTATATGATTATTTATATTTTTTATTATTATGGCATAAGATTTATTTGCTTCTTTAAGATAATATTTCCTCTATTTTAATTTAACATTAATTCCACTTACATATAATAGACATTTGTGGTTGAAGATTCTTTGAAATTGTATGTAGAAATTTTATTCTTAATTTCCATTCACTCAAAACTTTTGGCATACATTGAATTTTCTTGCCTGAATTAAAATTACATTCTAATGATAATAAATTACTTTATAACTCCATTTTTTCTCCTGTACTTATTTCATGCTTTGAGAAAGCAGTTTCTCTCTGTTATCTATTCATCCAAGCTATAAGGATTAGTAGAGTCTGATTTTATTTCATGAGTTATAATTTATTGCCACCATAATTTATTTTGATGTTTAAAATGTCTCTAACTATGCCACTGGAAGATTCTTCAGACTACTTTATATGACCTTTTAACAAGCATTATCATTCTTTTAGAATCCCTTTCTTTGTGGCTCAGTGTGTTTTTGGCTCATCTTGTATTTTCCCTAAATTGGCTCCATCTGTTTTTTAGTGAGCCCTGGTTTCTTTTCATGGAGAATTATATTTATAACCATGTTACTGCATATAGATTTTCTAAATGCTCAAAATTAAGTTTTCTGGGTATGAATATACATATGCATTTACATCACAAATTATGTACTGTTAAATTTAGGTCAATATAAAGGTACTCACTTTCATAAAATTTCAAATTTGATAGTACCTCATATGTGTCATCAAATTTCTTAAATGGCCAGTAAAATATAACATTTAGAATACATCTGTTGATGCTGTCACATTAAATATTGTCTCTTTTGGAATGAACTTTCTATTAGTGAAGGGAAGTTGAAATAAAATAGTGAGTGTCCACTAAGGACTAATAGAGTCTGATTTTTTTTCTTGGGTTATAAATGCAGTAAAATTGTCATAGTAGTGATTGATAGTTCACCATTTACAGGCAGCATAGTTCCAGTACTGGTTAAACATCTACCAGGTTATTACCTGGGCCATTGGTCAGACAGCTAGAAGCTGTAATTTGTTTGCCTGCAGCACCTACCTTGCAGAATTAGAATGGAATTGTGAGTTGTTACATAGGTATCACTAGATAAATACTTGTTGCATAGGAAGGATATAAAAGTGGAGGTTCAATTTTGAGCTAATCATTGTTGAGATTTAGATCTCTGGGTTCTGCAACATTTAGTAACATCTTGTTGACCTGGAAAACTAGAACTCCATATAAAGTAAACAGTATTTACCAAGCTAAATGTCATATGGACGTACTCATCTTGTCAGTTTGTGCAGAACAGTGAAGGACACCCTGCAACATTCACTCTGTCAAATTGGATCTGTGAATTTGTCAAAGTCTTCATAAATTCTTTCATGATATGGCCCAAATATTTGTATTCCACTGCCATATATTAGTCACCAAAGTAGAGAACACTTGGAAATTAGCATAGACTATATCCCAGGATTTCAGAGCTAAACTCTAATTCCACTACTTTTGTAAATAAAAAAGGACTAGATATTGGTGGGTTTTGTAAAATACATGGAATAGAGATGTCTGAACTGACCCACTTCTGAACATAAACTAAGGAGAATTTCTAAGTTCTTTTGAAAAAATGAGGTGAAATTTAGTTTCTCTTGTCCTTTAAATGAGCAACTTCTTTTTTCTGTATAATTGCTGCTGTAAATGACTCATATGGAGAATGTCATGGCATATCTACGAAATAATTAGACAATAAGCAATATTATCTTGTGCCTTAAACTAAAGAGATACCAAAAGTTAATCATCCAGAAGCATGTCCTCCCACACTAACACAACAAAATAAAAAGTCTGAGCTAGGACTGAGCAATTAGAGATGTAAACATATTATATAGCTGTGTCAGATAACAGACCATGGAGGCATATCCATCAGAACTGAACCATCAGTCTCATGGAATGAGAAAGTCAGCCACAGTAAGCTCAGACATGCTTTCTAAGATCTGTTTTGAGTACAGCAAAATCCCTAGTCTCAGGACATTCTAAATATCCTTATGTTCCATACAGACTATCCTTATCCTAGAGGGACATCCTGGAAATTTTTATAACCATTGAGATCATACATTTTTGCCTCCCATGACAGCTATTGGTATTGATCTAATTAAAAAAAAACAGCATTGGGTTTTAGACAGTCATTTTAGTAAACATGTAAGTAACTCAGCTTCTGGGAGAAGATTTCCTGAATAGTGAACCTGCAGGATTTTTAAGCCAATCTTGCCTCAAAGCCATCTTGCCAAAGCAGGGTGCCTTTTGTATGCTGCTTGGACAGCAGCCAGGCAGCTTTCTTCAGGAACTCTAGAGTACCTGTTTAAATTTGTTCAACATGTAATAAGAACCCTTGGAAAACTTGAGAAGACTTTTGCCTCCTTTTCAGACAAATTGACTAGGCAATCAGAAAGACACAATTCTTGCTTTGTTTCTCTTTTCATTATCACCTTACATATATGACCCATCTATCAAAGGATGAAACAGCTTTAAGTGATTTCTTAAAACTCATACGAGCTTTTTCAATTTTTATGTCTGTCAATTAAATACCAATTGCATCTTATGCACATGTGATGTTATGGATGCATGAAGCATAAATGCATATTCATCCATTGGGTACTTAAGTGCCCGTGCATGCTTCCAAATTGAGATGAGAGGTTAATGTCAGGTACTTTATTGCTGTCCACTTTATTTTTTGAGGCAGGGTCTCCAACTGAATGCGGAGGAGGTCTCCCAGTTCAGCTGTATTGGCTGGCCAGTGAGCTCCAGTGCTCTACCTACCTCCTCCTCCTTTGCTCTGGGATTATAAACATATCAGTACATCTAGATACTTATGTGGGTGCTGGGAACCAAACACGGGCCATGCTTGTTGGCAAGCACTTTACAGACTGTGAGCCATCTCCTCATTCCTTCTTTCCTCTCAGATTCTTTCCTCTCCCTCCTCCTACTAATTCCCCCTTGTCCCACCATATATCCCAGGCTACCTTTAGACTCTTCATATTCTTGTCTTTACTTCTGAAGTACTGAGATTAGAGACACTGCCCCATGGTGTTGGACAAATGTCAACTAGTTCTAATATCAATGCTTACATTCTATTTTTCTCAAAACCAAGATTTAGGATAAAAGCCATAAATTAGTTAAAAGTCACTCAAAAATGTACTGAAGTGTTATTTCACAGATAAATATTTCTATAAGTGTTCTTAAAGTAAGAAATAATTATGGATGACTCGCCATGCTTCAGGCTCAGTACTGTAAATGGAATTTTAAGCAAGGCAAGTGGGATCTCAGCAAAGAACATAGCCCAGCAGCACACAGTGTTTTGTCAGCTTGACTTCCGTGGCTCAGTGGCTCAGGCTATGTCTTTTGAATTAAATATGTGTACACATATTTAATTCAAAAGACATAGCCTTTTGAATTCCAAGAATGTTAACCTGCATATAAAGGTAAAAACTGTATAGAGATTGGAATATCAAAAGTATATTATTTTGTTGAATGCTTTCCATTCTATTAGACAATCCTTGACATGTTGAGATATACACCTGTATACTATTTACACGTACACTAATATACAAAATATCAGTGAAAGAGTTTGCATTTGGCTGAGTTTAGTGTTCCAGAATCCTTAATAACTAAATCATTGTAGTTACATATATAGTTCACTGCCTATGTGTTACTTATTGTTATGTAATATGTTACGTAATGTTACATATTATTATGTTACATTTTAGGATACATTTTATAGGGTAGGCATTAAAATAGTTTCAGGGGTGGTTTCAATGCTTTGCTATGATTAAAAAAGCATTTTATAGGCAGATGTGCTATAAAATGGACACACTCTTCCTTACTCAATGCCATCAGCTGTTGGTAGACACAAACTTTCAAGTGCAGAAAATTTCCAAGAGATCTGATACAACACCTCACTTGTACTTAGGTGGTGTATACAAAATGGGTTCCAAAATTCTCATACAGATAGATAACTGTGGAGCATCCCAGTCACAGGAAAGAGGTTTAGCCCTTGATAGAAAATTTTTAATGAGCTGGTTTCTTTGTGCACTAAAGAACTACTTTGATGAGTCATTGGTGACCACAGTTGTTTGTTTCTGTCTTCTTGGTTAACTTTAGAGCACATTCAGAAAGTGAAGGCACCTCTTTACTACCTGCTGATTCCTGTACCAGCCCCACAAAGATGGATTCTTCACATAGTAAGACAGCTAAGCAGTGCCTAGAAGAGATATCGGGTAAGTGAACTTATTGATGGGAAGGTCAAACCTCAGAGTATTTGTAATCTCCCTGAAAGTCCATTTTATTAGATCATATTTGCTCTGTGATTTTTTTTTTCAAAACTGGACTCTGTGTATTTCATGCTTCAGAGTTTATCACACATTTGGATATTCTGGTTAAGATGAACATCTCTTTGTTGCTCTGAAAGGAGGGAAAAGAACGGTGATTCTTTCAGAACCTAAAAGTGTTATTTGTTTTAAGTCATTATGCCTTTAAGGAAACGTCTATGGTTGGAAGGGTAGTCTTTAGATATATATGGAGGTTAGAGATATACTAAAGATTATGCTTTAGTTTAAAGTTAATAACTGTTTCAATTCTCTCCTATATTTAATTCTTTGATGTCTATAACATTTCTCCATTGTACATCTTCAAAAAAAATCTAGTTAGGAAGATATTTCATTATATATATATGTAAGTGATATAAGAAAAATTACAAATCTCTATGGTACAGTTATCACATTTTTAATTGTATGAAAAGAGATTCAGCATAAGCCGAGTACTATTTCATAAATTTAGGTAAGCCTAGGATTATGAAGAAAGCCTTTAATATAATGTATTGTGTATATATTTATTATGTATAATATATTCATACTCACTCATAAGGACCCAAGTAACTTCCTAGAAAAACTATATTGTCGTGAGTGGGAGAGGGAGAGCTTAAGAAATTTTAATAGACTAGCAAGTAGAGGTGTGTCTGTTTTTTAAAATAAGTTTCTGGGTTAGTGTTCATATGTTAAATCCAAAGGCAGAAACATAAGGAACAATTTAATTTTTGAAAATTCCTGTATTATTTCCCGGTCTCTAAGTCTTGTTCTGTGGGTCAAGAAACTAACCATAACAGGGGAGGTTAAGAAATGTCTACACTTTGACAGCCATGAAATTCAATTCAAAAAGCATGAACCCTTCTTGAAATACCTGTCACTGAATAGTGACAGTAATGACAAAACAACACTCCAGGAGTAACATTTGGAATGAAAATTAATGATACTGTTAGACATCTGTGATTTCAGACAGCAAAAGCATCACAGGGACAATGCAGGGAAGGAGGAGAAACCCTGATGTAGACATATGCCTGTGGTGTTTATAGATCTCAGACACTTCAGAGAAGTGTCAAGATGATGCTGTGTGCCTGTACTGTGACAAATATTTTATAAGCCATGGATGAAGAAGCTTCCTGCAGTCACCATACTAAATGTGCATGAATATCTGCATTATAGTTATGAAGTACAAGCATTCCATCTATAGCTGCAAGGGAATCTGAGTAGATTTATTTTTATTTTTTTATGTTTATTTATTACTTCAGG
Source organism: Lophiomys imhausi (assembly GCA_907164525.1). Lineage (NCBI taxonomy): Eukaryota > Metazoa > Chordata > Mammalia > Rodentia > Muridae > Lophiomys > Lophiomys imhausi. The sequence continues at coordinate 1,533,048 of CAJQZJ010017430.1, read as the reverse complement.
TTACATCTCTATCACAGTGCCCTCTTTCCACCCCTCCCAGTCCTGCTTTCCAAACCTCTACCCCCTATCCCTTCAAACCCTCTCCTCTGGAGTGGAGTGTCCCTATATATTAGTCCCCTGCCCTAGTTCAGCAGTCATATGAGGGCCAAGAGCCTCCTCATATACTGGGGGCCTAAAAGGCAGCACCACTAGGGCAAAGTGTCTCATTGATAGGAAACAAAGTCTATGTTCCTGTTCCCTTTGGTGCATTGGCTGAAGCATAGTTATCCTGTACTATATGGCTAAAATATGATTATAAGTGAATAGATGCAATGTGCATCCTTATGAGCCTGGGTTAGCTCACTCAGGATGAGCTTCTCTAGTTCCATCCATTTACCTGCAAATTGCATGATTTCCTAGTTTCTGACATTCATACTAATTGCAACACAATTTTAAAAGTATCTTCTTAGATGTATAACACTCTCTTGACTCCTAAACAACTCAAAATTTAATTATGAGACTTTATCTCTCTGTTCTTCAATCACCTCAGAGACCTGAGAGGGATAAATATATCTGATTTTATAGGAAGTACAGGGTCTGCAGCTTCCCAAACTAAGAAATGACATACCAGTGGCTGCCTGGACAGTTCCCATTTTCTCTCCATACATTACAGCATCGCTCTTCAGTCGTTTGGCCCTGTTTCTCTGACAGACATTGATTGTAGAGCAGGGGTTATGAAGGACTTACCTACCATGTCTTGGAAGAGCTAGGCTGTCGACTTACCTGCTTCCAGGTTTTGTCCTTTTTGGACGGCATTCTGTCTACAGTTGGAGCAAGGGGCTTTTCCTACCAAGAGATAGGCTTGCGACTAATTCAATCATCTCCCACTGGAGATTCTTCGATGCTCATCTTCTACTTGGAGGAGAATAGGGGGTGCTGTCAGGAGTTGATATGTCTTGATATAAAAAAATCTAAAGTTACAAAACATCTTTGAATGCCATATTCTGCAGATCTCTTGAGGTTTTTGAAGAGGTCCTATCTATCTCTTATATTAGGGTAAGCAGATGTTGCTTGTCTCTTAGCAGGTTTATTTCTGATTAGCTTAGCAAGTAACTATAATAGGCGTCATAGTACCTAACAGAATGACCGGCTTGCATAACCAAATAATCCAATCAAAAAATGGGGGACAGAGCTAAATAGAGAATTCACAAAGGAGAAATCCCTAATGGCTGAGAGACACTTGAAGAAATGCTCAACATCCTTAATCATCAGAGAAATGCAACTCAAGACGACTCTGAGATTCCATCTCACACCTGTCAGAATGGCTAGGATCAAAAACTCAAATCACAGCACATGCTGGCAAGGGTGTGGAGAAAGGGGTACCCTACTCCATTGCTGGTGAGAGTGCAGGCTTGTGCAACCACTATGGAGGTCAGTCTGGCGATATCTCAGAAAACTTGGAATAGCTCTGCCTCAGGACCCAGCCATACCACTTCTGGGTATACACCCAAATGCCTCTTTATGGAATCATAAGGAAGTTTCCTCATCTATGTTTATAGCATCCTTATTTGTAATAGCTAGAAACTGGAAACAACACAGATGTCCCTCAACCGAAGAATGGGTTAAAAACTGTGGTACATCTACACAATGGAATATTATTCAGCTATCAGAAACAATGAAATTATGCAATTTGCAGCCAAATGGATGGAACTAGAAAAGCTCATCCTGAGTGAACTAACCCAGACTCAGAAGGACACATATGGCATCTATTCACTTATAGTAGGATTTTAGCTATACAGTAGAAGGTATCAATACTAAAACTAACACACCAAAGGGAACTTGGACATAGACCTCTTTTTTTTAATTTTTATTTTTTATATATTAGTTATATTTTTTCTATTTTTTAGTCTTTTCTATCTATTGTATGCTTATTGATTTGTTTGTTTAGTAGTTCTCTCTCCCGGGCAATGAGACACTTTTCACTGATGGTACTGCTTCATAGATCCCCAATGAATGAAGAGGCTCTTGGCCCTCATACGACCTCTCAACTGAGATGAGGGACTGTTATATAAGGACACCCCACCCCAGAGAAATGGGATGGAAGGGTTAGGAGGTAAAGAAAAAAAAAAGGAAATGTGATGTTTCGGCCTTTTACTACTAACTGTCATAAACTGTTTAGGATAATTAAGAAATGCTACTCTTAAAATTGTGTTGCAAGTTAATATGAATGTTGAGTCAGATATAGACCTTTAAACTCATGGAGATGGTTAGATAGTAGAATGTTAAAGTCAGGGGCCAAATATGTATAAACTGGACATTGGGAAGGTATACTGGGCCATTTAACTCTCATAAATGTGGCATAAACTGAAAGGGGAAACTTCTGGGTGGAAGAGGGTGGAAGGGTGGGATAGGGAGGGGTTTGTGACTGAGATGTAACTTGAAGAAAAAAAATAAAGTATTTATAAAAAAAAAAAGAAATGCAAACTAATGGAACAGTGTTTTCTAAAGTTAATATGTTACCGAATAGTTCTGATGGAATAAATAATCCATATTTAGTTTTTAAAGCTTCTTATTCTGTCTACATTTATTTTCCATGTTTCTAGTTAATATTTATACTTAGTGTTCTGATGTCTTAATAGAATATTTGAAAATGAAATATAAACCAGATATTAGTATAATAATGTAATGGACTTAATACAAGGAATAGTATTTTGTAGAAGTAATGAGTTCTTTTTATGGGTCACAATTTTGAGGAAGGAAGGGAAACAGAAAATAGATACTGAAATGAGTCCTGTGCTATTATGTTACACTTACCATTATCTGTTTTAAATTGGTTTTCCAATATGGATCACTGTCTCTCCCTCTCATACAATCTCTGCCTTAATTTGTGGTATTTTAAGGGTTTGAATAAATGGCTCTCCCAACACCCTAACTTTTTCCTGTGGCCTTGTCTCACAATCTCTCTGGAGCCACACATTCCCAAAGTCAGAGCCTGAACCTGGGCATCATCAGGAAATATAACTTCCCTACAAAAATCATTGCCATGATTCCTATTCTTAAAAAAAAAAAACCTTTATATTAATGGTTGTTTTGTTCATCATATACTTCTGTGTATGATATGTGTCACTGGTGCCCACAGGGATCAGAAAAGGTTAATGCATTTCCTAGAATGGAAGTAAGTGGTTGCTGTGAGCCTCCATAGGAGGAATTGGAGTTGAACCCTGGTCCTCTAGAAGATCAGCAGGTGCTCTTAACCACTGAACCATCTCTCCAGCCCCATAAATCTTATTCTTAGTGCTTGAAGTTTCTTATATTTACAGTATTGTCCCCACTGTTTCCTGGCTCCACAATGATCACACTGCTAGATTTTCCAGTTTATGAACCTCATGCTTTTTTGTTGCCCCTTATCAAACTGTGCCTTCTTCCCTTCTTTATTAGCTTAGTCTTTGTGGTAACTGGAAATTCTTCTCCTTCCCATGCACCACTAATTCCTTTGTTCTCTCTTACTCTACCAAAACAAGTGTGGTTTTATTCAGTTCTTCACCTATTCCATATCAATAATGAATGAATAAGAAGAAATCTACCTACTGGTTGAAGTGAGTCACTCTAGAGTCATCATTTAAACCTTATAGTAACTTTATTGAAAACTAAGGCCCAGAGAAAGGAAGTCTATGAACTCTGCTTCCAAGTCTTCCCACTCAGAGCATGTACATCCACTTAGCACCTGTTTACTTTTCTTGGACTACTCTCTCTTTTCTCTTATAATATACCCCCTCTCTGCCTTTAGACCATGAGGTGATGATGTATCTGTAACATCATTATAATACAAAACACCTTCTCCTTTTCCTTCCAACTTCACAGATATAATTTAATTCTGTATCCTACTCTGAGTAGCCTTCAGACCAGACACTACTCCTTTCTCATTCTTACCTTAGCTTACTTTAATGACCCTTTTTACTTCATGTTTGCACTGAAACTGCACTTAATTGAATTTGATATTATTGGAGACCTGTCCAAATCCAAGGATTAAGTCTCATGCCTCATAAAACTGACCTCTAATCAGGAGTCTGCCCTCTTCTAAGAAACTTTCTGGATTGACATTTCATTACTTTTCCCCAAACCTCACTGTTTGTTCTTTCCTGGTAATCTTTTCCAGTTATGCCTTTTCACCCTCATTTCTTATCATTGAAACAATTCAGTTTTATCCCCAAGACTTTATTTATACATGTTCCCTTAGTGAGTAACATTAACACATGGCTTTAAATATAATCTATATACTAATGGCTCACAAATGTTTCTGTACTCTAGTCCTCTCCCTTGCAACCTGATTCAAGTATCCAGTTCCTACATATCTCCACTTAAATATCTCACAGGTACTTCTAACAGGCTGTGTTTAAAACCAAGTCCTAGGGTTGCCTTCAAATCTCCTTTGTTCTCGTCTTCTCCATTTTGATCGATGGCAGTGAAAATGTCCAGTTACTCAGACCTAAAACTAAAGAATCATTTGTGACTCCATATTTTCTCTAACACCTGATGTCAAGTCCATTAAACTGTGTTACTGGTCCTATGTGTATTGCTTTCTCTCTGATCTCATGAATGTGGGGATAAACTTCTGATATACTTCTCAGTATTTGATGTTTTGCTATTTTGTCCCCTCTCAAGAAAGCAGAAGCTCAAAAACCATAGGAGACCTGCACATGGCATTCCATAAGAACTGAAATGCTGTCCTGATAATATAACTCAGTGGGAGAGTGCCAGTTCATAAGACAATTAACCCAAAAATTGATGTTTTTAAAGATTTATTTATTTATTATGTATACAGTGTTGTGTCTGCATTTACATGCAGGAAGAAGAGGGCACCAGATCTCATTATAGATGGTTATCAGTCACCATGTGGTTTCTGGGAATTGAACTCAGGATCTCGGGAAGAGTAGCCATTGCGCTTAACTACTGAGCTATCTCTCCAACCACCATAAATTGAATTTTTAACACTGAAACACAAACAAAAAAAAAAAAACCAAAAAACTAATGTTCTACGTAGTTTAAATAGAGTAGAGTAATTATATTTTCAAGATAAATCTAGACTAGCACCCTGTCTTTCCATATCTATTTTGAGTAGTTTATTATCTACATCCCAGTGTGTGGTTGGTACATAATTCCCATCCAATTCCTGTTTGTAAAATGAATAAAATGCACATATTATATAAATGGGACCCGTTATGAGGAAGAGCCCTACCAATCGTTAGATGTACACAACATGAAGGAAAGAGGAGAGGTGCTATGGACTTTAGGAGACATTCTAGTCAATAGAGCTCATGTTATAGGTAGTCATTGGCATGCAATGAAAATATTGACTGTTTTGTGATTTGCAAAATACATTTCCCCAGGAGGCTCAGATATTTGAATACTTGTTCCCATTCCCAGCTGGTGGTGCTACTCAGTAAAGTTGTGAGACCTCAGGGAGGGGAAGCCTTGCTCATGTAGATCACTAGGGATGGGTCTCTCAGTCTAATCTTCCTGACTGTTAACATCTGTGTACCAGTTTCCTCCAGCTTCTGCCATGCCTGCTTCACCTGATGGGTTGCCTTCCTCAAACTGAGAACCAGGCTATACCTTTCTGTCCTCAAGTTGCATCTTCTTTGGTATTTTTGTCTCAGCAATGAGGAATGTAACTAGTAGAGGCCTGAGTGGAAAAACAAAATAATTTTGATTCTGTCATCACTAAAATTTTGTATATGAGAAATGAAACTACCTTTCTCTTCCACTACAAAATTTGATGTGCTACCCAGGGAGAGAAGAATCCCTTTTCTTTTAATTAAAAATTGTCAAATCCATCTCTGTCCCATTACCCAAATGATATATGGCCTATAAGGATTATTATACTTTTAAGGAGCAAACTTAGTTCATACTGAAATGGAAATTGGTTAGAGGAAAATGTTAAGAGGAAGGCTTAGCTGTGTAAATTCTCCTCAATGTAATATCTCACTATTAGTGATTAGAATGTCTTTTCCTTGAAAATGTTGTGAAAAATTAATGTAATTAAGTTTGGATGTGAGAATAAGCATTAGAAATGAGAAGTCTCACTTTCCAATAGAAGAATCTTTGTAACTTTATAATATTCTCCAAAGTTGTGAGAATAGCACTCAAATTTCCTTTTGTTTCCCATATTCTTTTAGAGAAAGATTCACTTCACTTATGTAGTCCAATGATGGTAATTCTAATAATTATTATTATGCACTATACAGTCCACAGAAATGAATAAATCAGTCTATTGCTCATAGCACTTCCTTTACGATTCGTGTTATGACCTTGATATTACATTTCTGGGTGAATTTATTATGGACATTCACTGATTTAGCTTTGTTTGTGTTTTTATCTTCTTTGACAGGAAGATTTTATTCTCTGAGGTCATTTCTTTTAGTGACAAAAGATCCAGCCAAATGTAATTGTGATTGAGTGTTCATCCCATCCTAGAATGGCTTTACATTTTGCTTTTTACTTGAGTTCACATTTGCCTTTTTTTTTCTTTCTTTTTGCTTAAGACTTTCTGCTCCTGTGTGTGTCTGCTCTGTGTGAAACATTTGTTCAATGTAGTTTGTAACCTTTAACTGGAATATATTCATATATATATTCCTGTTTTCTAAGAAATAATATTGAAATAAGCAAATGATTTCAGGGAATTATTTTAGAATCAAGCATATAGGTCTAACCAAAGGATAAGGTAATGGTTACACACACTTTTACATCAAAAAATAGGCAATATCTGGCATTTAAGGTCTTTGAAAATGATCACTAGAATTTCCATCTCTTGAATGTTTGTAAAGTCTAAAAAGATCAAACTCCAGTGATTCAAATCAGCTTCAATCTTCTACTTAAATAGCTACATAGGATAGCAATGCTTACTAGAGACCTGGGCACATTCTTTTCCAGGACATTATAGTGGATATATTTTATTTTATAAATATTAGATAAAATTAGAATGAGTCATATTTCTGCAGTTGATTGTTTTCACTCTCTTTTCAGGAAGCTTTTCTTTCACCTTGTAAAATATGGATTTCTCTTTATGTATCCAAATAAATAAAAATATCCCTGTGTTGTGCACACTCAACAAACCAAGGTGATATAAGATGCCTGTAGTGATATGTGGGCTCCCTACAGTAGTCAGGGTAAATTTACATCTAGTTGTTCTGGGGGCAAAGCTACTGTAATTACAAGCTTGTTATAAAATCTTTAAATAAAGAAAAAAAATGACAACCCTCAGTTGCTATTTCCTTTCTTGGGATATCTTTCAAAAATATTTATGGTGTTTGTCTACAGTTTCTTCTTGCCTTGGTTTCATTGAATTTAGCTGTCTTTTACAGTCTCCACCTTGTAAAGAGAATGCTATATTTCTGGCCCAGGAGTTAGGAATTAGGATGGAACATGCAACTTGATTTGATAAATTAAATGAGAGTTTAAAAAAATGGCATGGACCATTCCTGAACAGAAGCGTTAAGATTCAATGTTTAGATTTCTGATCTCTGCTCTATCATATGGTCAGTATGTCCCAGGCTGTGGTCCTGCTGTGGGTCTCATAGTAAAATATACCTGAGCAAGAGCTGTTAACTGATGCAAGGTGGGCATTAAAGTCAGGGAAGTGCTTTGTTGTTTTGAAGGGAACTCTGAACCACACTTTGTAACCTTGACACTACTGACATTAGGGAGTGCACAATTCCTTTTTGAGGCTTTGGACCTGTCATCGTAAGATGTTTAACAGCATCATTTGTCCCTCCTCCTTAGATTTCACCCATTGGAACCACAGACGTCTCCTAGGGAACAAAAGCCACCTGCAATTAGAAACCACTAATCCCCAGCCTCACAGCTCTCAAAGTGGTGTCGCAGAGCCAGCAGTACTTGGGAAAATATTAGAAAAGCAATGTCATGACCTACTAAGACCTATTAAATGAACCATTGTGGGGCTGGTGCCTCGAAAATGCTGCTTTAATAAGTCCTTGTAATGGTTCTTAACACAAACTGGAAAACCACTGTTTAAGCTGATTGGCATATAAACGGCCTTTTGAAAGGGAAGGGGTCTAATTATTGCTTTTATGTACACATGTAACAGTTCAGCTCTTTGACCTATAAAGGGTCTGAGTTCCCTTTCTTGTGAATCAGTGAGCCCTTAGGGTACATTACCATATGTCAAACAATACATGTGTGACCTGGGTCATAGAAATACAGCATTTCCATCTTAAGAATTGCATTATTTTCTCTTAGTCTGGAAGCACTTGGTTACACTAACTTAAGAAAGAGACAACTATTTTTTTAAATTGTTTTTTGGAGCCTAATTATCAGTTTCAGTAATTATTTATTTATGTTAGTCTGCGTGCATTATGTAAACACAATTTTAAAGTGTGAAAATTGAGAATCAGCATCCGCAGTTGATGGTTTGATTGTTGATGGCATCATTTTGATGAGAGTTGTACTCTTCGTCCAGTCTGACATATTTGGGAGGTGGATTTAAGTATGATCTGCCCTGAGTGGGGCCATGAGGAAGGATTCCCTTTTCAGAAAAAGTAGTCATCATGTGGAAAGGAAAAGAATTGCATATTATTGTTATTGTTCTATTTTATATAGGTAGGAAATAAGGCATTTGTCCCCACTGAGGTTTATAACTGAAAGTGAAAATCACAGTTAATTTTATTTGTCATCTCTGAAGATATGCAATTTGACTGATAAAGTTTACTTTCTTGACACATCGTTTTCCCATGTCCCTCTTTAGTATGTCATATTTGGGAACAAAAATTTACAGAATTTTTTTTCTTTAATACCTTTCTTAATCATCCATGCTATAAATGATTTCTGATATAACACATATTTGTGTTGTGAAAACAAATTTTCCTAAAATCTGGATTTCATCCTAATAGCAAGGTGTACACACATTATGTGACAAAAATAAGATATTTACCTTTTAAGCTTTCTGTATTTATCAAAATATGAAATATTGAGAATTAATTGTACTGTGCTAGGTTTATGGGTTGACTTAAGAAAATGCTTAGTGCACAAAAATCATAATGTACATTGTGTATTTTACTTTACATCCATTTATTCTGAACTGAACTATAATTTTCAGGTGTATGCTTTGAGTAACAGTACTGAGGCTAAGACTTTCTGCTCCTGTTACATGTTTTAAGGAAAAAGGAAGAAATCTTGATTTTCATTATTATGCTAGGACTTATTCATTATCTTCAGAAATTTAAAGGGGTAAAACACCTGAACTTGTTCTTTAAAAGATAAGATGAGGTCTTTCCCTTTAAAACATTACCTGCCAGGGGGGAGAGGGAGTCGGCTCCAGTCACCAACTCCTTTACACTTGTGATTTTGATTTGTGCATTTACAGCAGGAATTCCAACACTCAGAAGGCAGATCTGCCTGCTTCAGCTGCCTTCAGCAATAGAGAGTTAGTCTGTTGTTCTCAGAATCAGGAACAGCAGTGCTGTGCAAGAGTGTGTGTGAAAGTATTGTGTGTCCCTGTGTGGGAGGCTGGGTGGCTGAGCGTCAATGAGATGTGCAGAAGATCCGTCGTCGTACAGCATCTCATTCAGGCTTGGCTCTGAAACCTGTGGCGTTCTCGCTTGGCCAGCTGCTGCCACTCCGGTGCCTCTGCTTTAATTTAGCAGGGTGTTTGCTGCCATGGCAGCCAGCAGCATCCACTGCAGCAGTAAGAGAGAACCATAGAGCAGAGGATGCAGGTGGAATACTAAAATACCACAGAGGCTCAAGCAGGGCTGGGCTTTGCTGCTTCTTTTCTGCGGTCCCGGGCTCTGCTGCGGAAGCTGTACTCAGTGCACTGTGTCAGCTCTTTAGAGTAAAGGGCTGCAGACCTCGATCTGTGAAAGGCTAGTGAGAAGCGAGGCTGTGGGGCGGGAACGAACAAGAGACTGCCTTCCCTCACCACCTTGCATTTCAGAAGACAGAAGCTACAGAAGGAAATGTGGACGCACCATCCTGCTGAGACATACGATTGGATGAACACAGGAAAACGTAGTTGGCTTCCTGGGCGACTTTTCAGCTGGAGCGGAGTCTTTCGTGAACTCTTTTTCTGTTTAAGACATATTTACTCAAAATGTTTGTAAGTACTGCTGCTCGGTGAAATGTTGGGGCAAGCTCAATTGTGGGGAAAATGTTTGCGTCTACCCGGTCTTCACAATCTCCTGTGGATGTCTGAGCCTGAGCTTTTGTTGAAGTGCACGTGCTAATTAAAACCAAAAAGGGGACAATTAACAATTGTAGTGTAAAAAGACAATATGAAGTCCAATTGAAAAGAGGAAAGCATTAGAACCATGCAGCAGGCAGCTGAGCTCTCTGTGTTCCGAGGCAAAGAAGTAAAGAGAAAGGGAGCCTGCCTTCAGAAGCAAAAGTCTTTGACCAACCTTTCCCTCACCAGTGACGGGGAGAAGAGACCCACTGTGCGCATTTCCAACTGGTTTGGAAACGCTGCAAAGGCTAGCCAGAGAGAATCCAACTATGTAGAAAGACGGTCGCTCTCAAGGTTTCTCTCTCGGTCTGTGCAGTCACTGTACCATGGCAGCAGTTCAGGAGCCTGGAGCCTCTTGCCTGCAGGAGGCAGCCAGTCCTTAGCTGATGACTTAGAGGACTGGTCTGCAAGAAGAGGCTTGGAAGGAGAGAGCGATGAAGACAGCAGGTCTGAAGATGAAAACGGGTCCTCCAAGCCCAGCAGTATAAGCCGAAGTTGGGCTGAAGAGGAGGGAGAAAGCTGCCTGCGGGAAGGGACCGCTCACCTGGATGAGGATGTGATCCTCACCATGCTGGGTGATCTGGAACAGGCACTTTACGGTGACTTACTAGGTGAGTCCAGGTAGCTGATGACAGGATTCATGGGAGTCAGTTACCTTCCATTTTCTAGACCATTTTTTTTAAGTATATGTGCTTAAAATTTTAATTTCTTCTTTTGTGAAGTGATTCTCCTTGTATAACTGAACCCTAAGTACCAGCTTTGAAATGTGACTGGGAAAAGTAAATACATCCTCACTGTGGGTATCACTGACCAGGAGTGCAGGGTGTCCTAAAGGTCAGTATGATTTCCACTTAGTCTTTCCTGGAGTCTTGTTTAACTTCCCTTAAGGGGACCCTATCTTACATGTGTAATGAATATGGATTGGCCTCTTGGGTAAATTTCTCTATGCTTTCATTTGCTGCCTTGGAATTACCTAAATAGATGTTTGCCTCCCTTTGATTGTTCAAGCATCCTGTATGCAGGGTCCTGTGCTCTCTAGTCTTGCCTTGCTTTCCTGCCTTCCTGCTGTCCTTCCTGCCATCCTTCCTTCCATCCTTCCCCTCTCTCTCTCTTTCTTCCTATAGCTTGGAACAGCTGCTCCTGTGTATAGGTGTTACAACTAAACTGTGGAAATAACTGTTAACTGTTTCATACTTTACAAACTCCACCCTTTTAATGACTCGACATTAAATAGTGACATGTGCCATCATTTTTTACTAGATGAGAAAGGTTTTGTGGTGAAACTTTAAATGTCAACCTTGCCACTTACCTAACGCATGTACCTAAAGAAATGTCCATATTTAATATTTCTGCATTCAGTTTCCCACTGTCATATATTTAGATCATATAGTCTCCTAGAAAATCTCTTAGTGCTAAATCACAGAGCACATTGTATGTTATGTCAGTGTGGGTTTTCAGAATGGAATTCATATGGCGCTCTGTAAGTTTAAAAGCACTCCCCCTGCCCAGTGATCTCTTTCTTTCCTGCCCCCCCCCCAACACAGATGGTGTTAAGTACAGATTTGTTTTTATGCTCTATGTGAATGTCCTGTGACAAGGTGTTTTATGGGGTTACCTGGGATTTTTTTAGAGAGCAGCTTTGGAATGAAAAAGCTTAGAGAGATAGCTGAGGCAAATGTCAGTTTGACTTGGTAAAGGTAATGATCCCACAGTTTTGAGAATAGTGATTTCTGAACCTAAATCCACCAGGGGCTCAGATGCTAGAGATTTATTTCTGCAGCATTGTGTGATTTGGGTGATGAACTGGTTCCCATAAAGGAAGCTCTGCATAGTACAAAGATGAGAGAGAGTCTCAATCCATATGTCTTTCTCCCTTTTCCTGTCTCTTTTTGATCCTCTGGAACTGTAGAATCAAACAATATTCATCTTTGGCTTACAAAATCGTAGCATTCATCTTGCTGTAAGTACCTTTCATGCTAGTATTTTCAATGACATGAGCAGAGTATAGTCCCCAGGCAGTATGTGGAGTTTGCTGTATTAAATTATTGTAAGATGTAGTTGGTTATAAACAGGAAACCTTGCTTATTGGGAGTCAGTGACCCAGGTTGTTGCAGTCACAGGATAGCCACCCAGGAGAAGTGTGTATGCTCCATATTTGAACTGAGATCTTGCTTGTCACACTCACATGCTTGTTTTTCATAATGGCATCCTCTTCCACCCACTGGTGCCAGCATTCAAGAATGTCAGCAAGAAGTAAGGGGAAGAACACGTTCCAATTGTTCTGACATGAATAATCACATTTCCATATCAAGCACAATGAGGGAATTTCCTAAATTGTGGTACTTTAAGTTTGTAGAATTTCTGCTGTGCTCTTGACTAGGTTCTACTTCTGGCTCAAATGGCCTTTTATAAGTTAGCCTTGGCCAAGTTTTCATGAGTTCAGCTTTTTAAGTATTATGTACCCTAATAAATTAGACAGGGTAAGGTCTATGCTATAAATATAAAAGACAATATTTAAAATGCTACCATATTATCATTAACCACATTTTCCTATACCTACCTTCCAAATGTCGAGATTATAAAGATGAGTGTAAACTTTTTGGAAAATCATGAATGGGATCATCCACAAAACTAGGGTTGCTTTTCAAAATAAGATAGGTGTTGTAATTTTTAAATCAATTTTATTGGATTATTATACCTCTACCTCCCTTTCAACCCTTGTCAACCCTAACCCCTTCCAACACCTCAACCCTAGGTAGGAGAGAAAAAGGTTAGAGGGGGAAGGGAATGTAGGCCTGTATAGCTACTTCCTCCTGAATAGGGACATAGGTCCTTGGGGCAAGTCCAATCTTCATCATCAGGATATTCAGCAAACCAGCAAACCAACACTAACAAATGCAGCAACAGGAAGAACCAGCAGCAGCCTAGGGCAGCAGCAGGGACAACAGGACAACTCTCTCAGGGTTCTGACACTTATATCCTCTCAAGAGTTCCTAGAATTAAACCATCTGCAGCTGCCAAAATCACGCCCCTGCCTGAGCATGAGGCATGTTATAGTTAGCTGCCGTGGACAATCTTAACCAGCCCCATATCTCAAACCTGGAATTAAAACAAAAACACATTCACATAACATAACTGGGTTGTTAAAGAAGCCAAAACTCACTACAGATAGACTTTCAATAGCAATGTGTGCGGAGTGAATTCTGCAAAGGGTCCAATTATATAAATCAGGTTTCACACATATATAATTTGATTTCCATTAGAAGATGGTGGTGTGACAATGCTAATTATAATGTGTATAATTAAAGCACACATAGTAAGGGCAGACCACTCAAATTAAATTCTCCATTTTGCACTAGTAGTCAAGCAGAAACACTTCATTGAGCCTGCTATTCTGGAAGCTTTTGGAAACCACTTTGGACCAATGTTAAAAATTCAAGTGGATTAGAGAATATGTTTTTTTTTTTTTAATGTGTGGAAGTCCCTACTATTGTGATTGGCAAAAATAAGAAGCCTCCTTTGGGAATAATAGTTGAGCTTGAGATTATACAAATGAGAAGAAATTAATCATTTTTGTGTTTTGGTAAATTTTGCAAGTGTATTGTTTTTATATGCTTTCTTTATTTGTGGAAGCAATTAGATATATGTGTTTTTATTTGGACTTTCCATGACCCCTACAAAGCATTCGTACATCATTTGAATACCACTTTGAAGGATATTCCAGATTGTGCAACCATTCCTCAGGGGAATGAATACATTTAGTTTTTATCTTGCCTTTCGTGGGTCACTGAAGTTATTTACTTCAATACATTTCGCTTTGGTTATTATCCTTCACGGAATGAATAAGTCAGCAAAGATGGTTTGGTCTATAAGTCTTGGAGGGCAGAGATCCATTTGTTTGCTTGCCATGAATGGCATAGTGTCATGTGTCAATGTCATTAGAAGAAAGTCAAAGGAGAGTGAAGGGGGACACTATAGGTCTGACATTTGAGGGAAACTCCATAAAAAAGCCCAGAATTCAAATGGAAGGACCCATGCATCAAACTCCTGTGGGTCTATCAAAAAGAGAAAGATATGAAAAATTATCCAGCAAAACAAAATGTTTACTGCCGCGGGGCCCCTATAGGGCACATCAGGGGATTCTCAGGGAAAAGTGAGTGTGCTGCCCTCTGAACACTCCGGCCTTCACTCTGAAGACAAAAAGACACAACAGGGGTCATGTCTAAGCATTTTTACTATTTCGTCCCCTGGTTTATATACAGAACCAAATGGGTGTTTCCACATAAGGCTACGTGGGCCAATCACATTAAAGATCATCATATTACATCACATAGCACAAGCCTAGTAACATGGTGATCATGCACTGGTCACGAGCACAGAAGTCTTGCTCACCCAATCAGCTATACCCACGATTGGGCTTCAACTCCTCCCCAGCATCTTCCAGCTGGCGCCATCTTAGATATCTCCCACAAGAGATATTACTTTCATTTTCCCAGCCACGAGGCATTTCTCATAAGCCTCCATTTCCCAGGTCCTCACAATTTATAGTTGTTTTCTTAAAATTATTATTAAAAGCATATGGGGAATAATTCAAATATCAATCCGAATATTGTACTATTTCACAAATGTTTAAGATGCAGCCTGGTTGCAGGTGCGTCGGGGACAGGCAGCATCTAGTGATGGAGCCCATGAGTCTCTTTCAGGTCAGCACTTTGAATCTGCCCTTGCCCAGTGGTCATTGCACTTCCCTCCTCTTGTAGTGTCTGGTGTATGTTCATTGAGTCGTTCCCTCACCATTTTAGCCCCGTTCTGTTGCTTCTGCCTTTGCTTTGGTTACAATTATATTCTTCCACCACTTTTTCAATTTTTCTCTGGAAGCCTTCTTTTTATTCCCCAGAGTTGTAGCAGATTACTTAGAAGTGAAAAGGGAACATCTCAGTAGCCATTTCTCAACTACACTGTATCCTATTAACAAGAACCATGCATGCAGTTTCCAGAGAGGATGTGGTTGGTATCTTGAGCTTATAAAAAGTCCTAGTTTCTGAGGATGTTAATCTATGGGCTTAGGGATTGCATGGTTTGAATTCATGTGGAGAACTTTATGCCAGATCCATGCCATCCCATCTTATATTTTTCTATTTCTTAAAATGTTTCTTTTAATGAAACAATCCAATACAACCTCAGTTTGTAATAATAATGCTGTTATTAATTTAACTGTACCAATCATTTGTAAATGAGTGAGAACAAGTTTACAGACTGGCAGAAGACTAGTGGCTGGGTGGGCAGACATCCAGGTAGAGTGATAATGAACAAAGTAGTGATGCTTGGCTGAGACAGATAGTAAAGGAACCATCAGACATTTTTTGGTATTTAAGTGGTGCCATGGAATAGTTTTTTCAGTTCCTCTCAGAGCCACTGGGTCCACTGATGGAGCTTATGAGAAAGAGATGTGGTTCACTCCTCAAAACTCTTTTCATCATTAGACCTCTCTAATATTGGCAGGAGAGAGCTATAGAGTTTCCAGTTTTGAAGATGGAAGAAAAGTAGGTATACATGTCTCATGTGAGAAATAGATCAGTTCTATGGAAGGGTTTCTGAGACTCCACAATGACTCTAAACTGTAATTACAGAGGCTAGATTGTCATGTGAATTTTATTTTGGGATTTTTATCTGAATACTAAGGAAGTATATTAGTAAAATGAATTGGTACATAGAATGTTAAAACAGAGTGTATATTTGCATTTTGACTTGTCTGCATGATGATTTTTCATAGTGAAATTTAAGATATTTCCCTGCTTCCCTCTTCTTCCAACTTTCTTTTTTGTTAATGTTTATTTATCAGTTCAAGTTATATCTTTTGATTTCCCTTCTACACTTCCCCATCATTTGTTTCCTCCCCCGTTTTCTCCTTCACATTTTCCTCTTAATGCATTCATTTCAGTTCTTTCCTTCTTTTCTCTGTCCTTTCCTTCTCCCTTTTTTCTTCCTCTTTTTTAATCGAAAATTCATACAATACAGTCTGATTGTGGTTTTCCGTTTCCCATCTCCTTCCAGACATCTCCTCCCCCATCCAACTTCATTCCTTAGTCATCAGGGAAATGCAAATCAAAACTACTTTGGAAATTCATCTTATACCAGTCTGAATGGCCAAGATCAATAGAACCAATGACCGCTCATGTAGGCAAGAATGTGGGGGAGAGGGAAACCCTCTTCCATTGCTGGTGGTATTGCAAACTTGTATAGCCACTATGGAAAGCAGTGTGGCAGTTCTTAGGAAGCTGGGAATAGATCTTCTTCAATATCCAACAATACCATTCTTGGACATATACCCAAAGGAGTCTACAGCCTTTCATTTTTATCTCTCTTCATTTCTCCTTCCTTTATTTTTTGCTTCCATTTTGCATTTCTTAGGCAAATTAAATTATTTGCATTAATTAAATTAAATTAAAGTTTTATTTAATTTTTAAGTTAAAATTTAACTTAATTAAATATACAGCTAGTCAGTTTAAGAATCTTGGTCCACTGGTTGTTGTGGCATATGCCTTTAATCCCAGCACTCAGGAGGCAGGGGCAGGTAGATCTCTGCAAGTTCAAGGTCAGCCTGGTCCACAGAGTGAGTTCCAGGGCAGCCAGGGCTGTTACAGAGAGAAACCCTGTCTCAAAAAACATTACAAAAAAAAAGAAGAAGAAGAAGAAGAAGAAGAAGAAGAAGAAGAAGAAGAAGAAGAAGAAGAAGGAAGAAAAAGAAAAAGAAGAAGAAGATTCCTGGTCCATGAGTGTAATAAGAGAATCAGAAAAGATTCTGTGATCAGAATCAGAAAATGCCTATCCACATTATTCACTGTCTAATGTATATTGATAGTTAAGGAAGCTCATGTCAGCTACTCTGAATGAGTTATGAGTTTGAAAGTGGGTCATTGTTGAAGTCAGAAGATCCAAATAATTTTAAAATTTAAAATCAACATTAGTGGCTAGAACTGTGTGTTGTATATCAAATGTTTCTAATGTTGTGGTGCCTACAATGATAGTCTCATAAGTATTATTGTGTTTGTAGCACTTCAGAATTCTTATTTGTGACATTAAATGTGTTTCTATTGTAAAGAGAATGACAATTTTCAGATGATAAGAATCATTTGGAATTTCCTACCTGTCTTTTTGTTTTGACGCACTTGGGTTTATATTGCTCACCAGTGTAAACAATCATCCCTGAACAGGCCATGCCATGAACAATGAATTTCTTATGTTCATTTCCAGGTGAAGATCCTGAAACTAGGAGAATGCGCACAGTCAAGAACATAGCAGATCTGAGGCAGAACTTGGAAGAGACTATGTCCAGCCTTCGTGGGACTCAGATAAGCCACAGGTACTCACAAGTCTTCCGCCTGTCTTTGGAGGGATAAAGAAAAACCACAGTGCAACATTTGACTCCTCTTATGATGACAGAGAGGAAATTTGGTATTGTTTACTGTTTTCTTCCATTTTATACAGCAATCAGTTATCAATAACCCTTAAGCTGAGAGCTCTAAGCTATTTTGTCTTCCTTCCATCTTATCTTCTATAGAACTTCCTTGTTAGACCGAGTTAGCTGAGCAGTTCTAATAGTTTCTAGTGAGATGGTTTTCTTGTCTTCCAGACCATTGGAAGAAGCTGGCAGGGATCCATGCAGGCATGCCCACAGTTAACTTCAGTGTTTCACTTTTCAAGAGTCAAACGTTCCTTTGGTTAAAATAAAATGTACTGGTGACCTTTCTTTTAAAAGCCACCACCTCCAATAACTGTGACTTGCCACATTTTGACATCAGCAGAGATGACTGGAATCATCAGTTGAACCCGTGCACTATTCACATTCATGGAACCGATAAGCATCCAGCCAGGGACACTCAACTCTAACCTTTCCTGTCATATTACATCTTCCTCTGTGGCCTTAGTGAACCAGAGTATAGTTCTCTCTCCCTTTTATCTGACAGCACCCTAGAGACAACATTTGATACGACTGTGACAACAGAAGTAAATGGAAGGACCATCCCCAACCTGACAAGCCGACCTACTCCCATGACCTGGAGACTGGGTCAGGCGTGTCCTCGTCTACAGGCCGGAGATGCCCCCTCAATGGGTGCAGGATATCCTCGAAGCGGTACCAGCCGTTTCATCCATGCAGACCCCTCCAGGTTCATGTATACGACGCCTCTCCGCAGAGCCGCTATCTCGCGTCTGGGAAACATGTCACAAATAGACATGAGCGAGAAGGCGAGCAGTGACCTGGATGTGTCTACTGAAGTGGATGTTGGTGGATACATGAGTGATGGTGATATCCTTGGGAAGAGCCTGAGAGCTGATGACATCAACAGTGGGTAAGTGACCCTGAGCATGGTAGCATGTGAGACGGGAGGGGTATGTGAGTATGTCTCATGTTTCAAGGTATTCCGAGGTTGCCTAAGACCATCAGAAAACACAGATGTTTACATTACGATTCATGCCAATAGCAAAATTACAGTTATGAAGTCGCAATGAAAATAGTTTTATGGTTGGGGGCTCACCACAACATATTGATCATGAGGAACTATACTGAAGGGTCTCAGCATTAGGAAGGTTGAAAACCACTGGTCTAGAGAAATACATGTGGCCTGTATTTTTTTCTGGTAGTCATATGTGTTCCTAAGTAACAGATTTTATATTTTCTTAGGGAGTGGGAAGGAGACAGGAGAAGTTTTCCTGAACTGCTTGAGTTTCTGTTTTCAGTCTGGATGCCTCTAACAGCATTAAGGGGCATATTATTTGTGGCATTGTTCAATCATGAACATCCAATTTAAGCTGTAGAGAAAATCATTTCAGATTTGAAGGATTTTTAAAGTTTTTAATACATGTTATTTACTCATGTTTTGTGTGTTTGCTTGTGGGCATATGTATACAATGGTGAACATGTGGGGTTCAGAGGACAACTTGGAGCAGTCAGTTATGTCCTTCCACAATGGGAGTATCAGGGACCTGACTCAGATCATCAAGTTGGCAGTAGATTCCTCTATCCTTCATGCTATCTCTTGAACCCCAGAGTTGAAAGTTTAGATTGATTTATTTATTCTCTGTTGGTGATTTCAAACTTTAAAATATTATAGTCTTTTCTTTTTTTTCTATTATATGCCAAAAAAGAAATGTTGTGATTCTAAAATTCTTAAGGTGTTTTAGCATCTTAAGACACTTGGTTTTGTCAGAGAATGAGCTTTGGAAGTGATAGGACATTCTATTACAAGTAGTCCTGAGCTAGCGAGGTGGCTCAGCAGGTGAAAGTACTATTCACCAAGGCTTGGTGATCTGAGTTCAAAGTCGGGTGTTTGGTGGATGAGAGAACTGACTCATATAAGTTGTCCTCTGATCTCTACACATAAGCTATGAGATGTGCACACACATATACATATGCACAGGCATGAGCACACAGAGGCAGAGAGAATGAATAAATATAAGAAGAGAAACACTATTCTTGTAATTGCAGTTGTAATTTTGAGCACTTCCTATTATCTACCAACATTCTCTCTCTCTCTTCCACTTTCCTGTCCCTCTTTCTCTCTTTTAGCTTTTTTGATAATGGATCTTGCTTTGTAGTACCAGATTATCTCACACAGACCTTGACCACATGGCAATCTCCCTACCTTTGCTTCCTGAGTGCTCGGATTAATGGTATTCAGCAATATACCAATTTAGGATTCCCTCTCATTATCATTGAAGAGGAAGCAGAGAGTTTCTAAACCCAGGGGCCAGAGGATAACCCTCAAAAACCTGCCTCTGTTGACGCACTTCTATAATCTCAGCCTCACCTGGTTCCATAGTCTCCCAAAGTGTCACCAAGTACTGAGAAGGAGCATTTAAAACATGAGCTCTGGGAGACAGCTTGAAGTCTAAGCCTAGAACATCAATGTAAAATGCTTAGCCTGCTATTGGCCGAATGACTAAAGAACAGTTTATATCCAAAACTGATGGACATCCACAGTCCAATGCATGGATAATTTCAAATGTTCTATACAGCTTAATGCTCAGAGTAAGGGGAGTGCTGAATTCATACAAGATACAGAGAGGGCTGAATAAGAAAGCATATTAGTTATGTTTCTGGAGTTAAACAACCATGGATGAGGCAAATATTTTAAAAAGAACATTTATAAGAAAAGTTTGGAAGGTGAGCATGCTAGATATAACATAATCAGTAAATTTGCCAAAGTATTATTTTCATAGCCAGAGGGACATTGCATTATATGATATTGGATAACTTTTCTCTTGATTTATAAGCCTGGTAGATGAACATTTAAAAGCAAGATGTAAAAAATAAGGCTATTGTGGCATGTCTTGAAGTCATGATGAAAAGAAGTTGAGGTGTGTACTATATTCAGGGGAAACCACTCTACAGAGATTATGAATAGAAATAAGATATGGGAGATGTTGGTTTGGGAAGGGTTAGAGTAAGGGCAGCAGACAAGGGTAGTGACAGCCCTGGAGCTAGATTTCAGGAACTGTTGTGAGGGATAGGCTCAAGGTTACATGTCCAGAAGTATGGGAGTGTCATTGATAGTCATAATGAGACTAAAGTGTTCAAAGAATATTGATAAAAGCTAGGTGTGGTGGTGCACACCTTTAATACCAGCACTCAGGAGGCAGAGGCAGGTGAATCTCTGTGAGTTCGAGGCCAGCCTGGTCTACAGAGCTAGTTCCAGGATAGCCATGGCTACACAAAGAAACCCTGTCTCAAATAGAAACCGTGTCTAAAAACAGAAAAAAAAATAATGAACTATTCCTAAGGAAACATAAGAGGTGCAGAGCCAAAGAGAACCTACATACCTAGGTAATAAGCAGAGGAAGCAGAGGAGTATACCACTGGAGAAAATTGAGCAGGAGAGAGCTGATACGTTTGCTGAGTATAGAGTTTGGAATACAGGTTAGACTCACAATAAAATACAAAGTTTATAGGAAATGCAAAATAGTCTTGGGGGAAAGATAACATGCATGTATTCCAACTCAAGAGAGTATACTGGACATTGTGGGCTTGAACACTAGAAGGAAAAGAATTCATAGGGAAAAATAAGCTACATATCCATACATATATTTATATGAGAACACATGAACATAGATATAGATTACAAAGTTTCTGTTGAATTTGTCTTATGTGTTAAACCTCATTCTGGACACTGAGAATGTAAGTCATAAACAATAGAGACACAATGCTTGACCACATGGAACTCATATACTAGTATTTTTCATCTCCATGGAAAAATAAGTACTCAGTTTTCTATGAGTTAATGGTACACATATATATTTATATACAAATATGTATACACATATATATATATATATATATACACATATACAACTGAGTTGTATTTATCCATGTGATAAATATTGTAAGCACCCCAACCCACATGCTTTATTTCCAGACTTCTAATTATATTAATTAACATTTATTTGTACTCAGAGGAATCTCAAAATCTTAATACTACAATGAAGAAGCTCATTTCTCTTTCATGTAAAACTGTCCTGTTGTCCTCTTCAATTACATCTTACTTATTTATTCTGTGTGTGAGCATGTGTGATTGTCTGTGGGAAAACACATGCCATGGTACACATGTAGAGGTCATGGGACAACTTAAGGTAGTCAGCCTCTTTCCTGCCACCCAGGCGAGTCCTGGGAATCCAACCCAGGTTCTCGGGCTGAGCAGCAGACGCCTTTATCCACGGGGCATCTCACTGCCTCTTTTCCTCATGATTTTGATCTTCACATGGGAATGCAAACCACAGTGGTTTAGAAAATAAGAAGTTTGCAATTCTGTTCTTATCTAAATAGGTTTCCAGTATCACTTTGACTATTACTATTCATCAGGTAAATAGAAAAATGAGATTAAAAGAAAAATGAAAGTGGGAGAATGTTTAAGTCGGTCCTGAATGTCTTGCAATTGACTTCTGCTTACACTCATGTCATGGCCACAGCTACCTGGATGAGGGAAGACAACTTGGCTCAGCTGTGTGCCTTGAAGGAAAAGGAAATTAATTTGCTGACAGATGACTGTTAACCCTACTGTGTTGCCTACTGAAGGAAAAGCAATGTTTTTAGAACTTTTGTCCTACTTGACTTGCTTCATTTTTTCACCTGGAGCCCAATTCAGACTTCTGGTCTCTTTCATTTCATCTTCCGCCAGTCTTTCATAGGAAGCCTATTATATGTGTGTTGGTGATCTACATGTTTTATGAATGAAAGTCGTGTCAAAAGTTCACTGGAAGACAGTAGCCTTTTGCTGTGCCCTGTGATAGAGATGAGCTTGAAACCTCTTTCCTTTAGCGGTGTATAGGAGACTGACTTAAAGAATGGCATAGTTCTGTTCTCTAGGTGAAAGGATTATTCATGCGCTACATGGGATGTGGCTGGTCTCAACTCGAGGTTGACTGGAGGACAATGTGTGGAGGACTGTGTGCCAGAGTACGTAGTATGCCACTGTTGATATCTCAATGTAGAATTTAAATGTGGGGCAGGTAAGAGGGTCAGAGATGTCACAAGAGAGTTTTAATTTGATAGTACATCTTTTAAGTGATGTAAAAACTATTGCTACATCTCATTAAAAATTTGAATGACAAATTTGCTTGCTCTTCACAATTTTTCAAGTATGTTTTGCTGATTAAAAGAACAAAAAACTCAATAGGCAAAATAAGAAAAAAATATTTAATTTAGCTTTTTCATGACACCACACGGAATGTCATAAGGTCATTGCAAATGAGAATGAAGTTGCATTTTTCATGGACTCTGGATAGAAATGATGAAATTACTTAGTTGGCACTTTCAGAATTCAAAATTGCTTGAAGCATGCAGAGGCTTATCCCAGACTTCTCCTTTTGAAATTACTTCACACACTTGGGAATGTAAAGCTGTCAGTAATTAGGAATTAGTCAGAGGAAAGGGCTCTTACTCAGAATGAGTTGAAAGGGTACGTTTATGAAGCAAAAAAGGAGAAACTGAGAGAAAAGTTACACATTTTAATTGAGTGGAAATTGAAGTTAACTTTAGATAGGCACTGGTAAATAGTTATGTCCATGTGATCGAATGTTAAAATTGTAAATGAGTCATTTGACTCAAAATGAAAAAAATAGAATTCTGAGGGACAAAAATTGAAAATATGAAGTGAAATATATTTTGGTCCTCCTATGCTTCTCTCTCAGTTCTACTAAAATCTTGGGTTTATTGACATAGTAAAATGATCTGAAAGGCACTAGGTTCCTTCTTGGGAACCCATGTGTTCCCAACATTGGCTCTTTCTCCAATTTCATCTTCAAGATACTAGGCATTTCATATTAATATAGAAACTTTCACAGAACAAGTAACTGCCAATTAGGCACTAGTCACACAGTGCAATTCCATGATAGGCAGTGCTCTCCACCACAAACATACACTACACACACAAATGTATATACATTTGCATGCATACACATATGTATGTATAATACACACATACATGATCATATACATCATTTGCATATATATCCCACAGGCTATTTTTATTGTTGCTATCTAAAAGTGACCATAAGCTTATCATTGCTACCATTTCCATTTTGCAGCTATCATAGTTGAGTCGTAGATAATCGAAATGCTTTCAGAGTCCACAGAGCTAGTATCTAGCAGCGCTAGAGAGAGAGAATCAAGTTTAATAGTGTGACAATAAAGTTGAAGATGGTACAAACCAACTCCAAGATTTTAAAAGCAACTCCAAGCTATGGGTAGTGGACAATGCATGTCTTAGAATTCAGGAAGCTGAGGCAGGAGGATTGCCATGAGATAGAGATTCCTCTGGATTACATAGTGAGTTCCAGGTCAGGTGGGGATGCAGAATGAGACCCTGTCAATAAGTAAGTAAATAAACAAATAAGCTGTACGTATTTATAACCTACACAATAATGCTACAAACAATTTCTTTTTGAAAATTTACTATTTTAATTAGTGTACAAAGTAGCGAGTTATTTTAGGACATTTTCTCACATATTCAGCTTTGGTTAATTTTGTTCCACTTTCACCTGCACCTCTTCTCTACCTCTCTGCCTAGGCTATTGCAACTGAATCCTTTCAGCCCAGCCATTGCACTCCACTTTCATATTTCATGTATTCTATTATTCTCCACACTCCATTTTTTTTTTTTTGCCTTTCTTGTGGTTATTTCCTGTGCTGCTGGAGTCCTCTTAAAAATGTTCTTACCTACTCCTATAATTTGAGGACTTTTCTCAATTTTCTACTCTAGCCATTTTGACCTTTAGGGTTTTACATTTATCTGCCCAGGGTGTGTCTGTGGTGTGTGTGTACCTGGAGGGGATGTGTGTGCGTGCATGTCCACCATAGTAGGCATGTGAAGCTCAGAGGCAGACATCTTTTTCTCCTCTGCCAATGTTGGATGGCAGGTTTCCAGCAAGTGTCTTTACCAGGTGAGCCAGAAAGATGGCTCACAGTTATGTTTTAAATTAAGGACTTTGACCCATTTTGAGTCGATTATTTTGCAGGATGAGTAATATAAATGTAGCTCCATTCTTCTTCCAGTGGCTATCCAAATGTTTAATTATTTTGTATTTTTATTATTCCTTAAAATTTCATTTTTACTAGGGTTTTTTTCTTAGATTTTCATGTAATATGCTTTGATCATACTTACCCTCCTTCCCCTAACTTTGCCAAATCCTTCCTCCTAGCCTACACATCCCACTTCCTGTTCATTTTTTGAAAAATCTTTCAAGACCATTTTTTTCACTTTCAGTGCTTCTTTACTCACAACAGCTGTGAAATGCTGTCTAACTAGATATAAACTAACACATTAACAAATGAGTAATAAAATGTGTTACCTGTACATGATGGAATATTTAGCTATAAAATAAGAATTTATGAATTTTGTAGGTATATGGATGATATTGGGAAAAATTGTACTTAAGAAACTCAGATCATATGTGTATACCAACTTCAAGTCTTTAGATTGTGTGTTTAACTTGAAGTACGTGTAGAGCTCAGGAAACTAAATAAAGTGACATAGTGGGAGAGGATGCCTGTTGGGAGGTGCAGTTATGAAATGTTGCAGTATGTGTGTCCTTTAATGTAGGATCTTTAGAATGAGGAAAGCTTTGTTAGTACATGTAAATGTCTTAAAATAGTTCCTAACAATGTTTGGAACATTTAATACATTTTAGTTGTGACTTTATGGTAGTGATCAGTTAATTGTGGTATAGCTGTACTTATTTAAGAAATTAATTTTAATTTTAGTAAAGTTTCATTAATCCAATGGTCTTTTTTTTTTACTTTATTTTTTATTTCTTCAAGTTACATCTCAATTGAAATCCCCTCCCTACCCCGCCTCCAGTCCCACCCTCCCACCCTCTTCCGCCTCAACCCGCCCATCCCCTTCCTTTTTTTTTTAAGTTTAAGATATATCTTTTCCCCCCAACAGCTCCCCCTTTCAGTCCAACAAATGGCTCTTACTTTTATAATAATAAATACAATACAAAACAACAGAGGTAATTAGGCCAAAATTATGAGAGTTATATGGCTTGGCATACAATCCCAATGTCCAGTCTATATGTATTTGGCACCTGACTTCAACATTCTACTGTCGATCTATCTCCAATGATATCATACCTAGAGATACTTAAAAATAAAATGTGAAGCTCTGACCTCTTGATACCAACCGTCTAAAACGGTCTAGGATAGTTAAAACAAACTCCTAGTCATGCAAACATGTCTCTTTGTTGGCTACTATGACAGTCTATCACAGATATTCTCTAAACTACCCAGTAATCAAGTTGCTAAGAGACAAGCAACATTTGCTTATCTAAATACAAGAGATGGATAGGGCATCTTCAAAAACCCCTTGAGATCTGCAGAATATGGCATTCAAAGATGTTATCTTAAATCAAGATTTTTTTTTTATATCAAGACATATCAGCGCCTGACGGCAACCCTATTCTACTCCAAGTAGAGGATAAGCATCGAAGAACCTCCACTGTAAGATGGTTGAATAGGTGGCAAGCCTTTCTCTTGGCATGAAAAAACCCCTTGCACCAACTGCAGACAGACTGCTGTCCAAAAAGGACAAAACTTGGTAGCGGGGAAGTCGACAGCCTAACTCTGCCAAGACAGGGTAGGAAAAACCCCTTGCTTCAACTGTAGACAGACTGCTGTCCAAAAAGGACAAAACTTGGAAGCAGGTAAGTCGACAGCCTAGCTCTGCCAAGACAGGGTAGGCGAGTCCTTCATAACCCCTGCTCTACAATCAATGTCTGTCAGAGAAATGGGGCCAAATGACTGAAGATTGATGCTGTAATGTATGGAGAGAAAATGGGAGCTGTCCAGGCAGCCACTGGTATGTCATTTCTTAGTTTTGGAAGCTGCAGCCCTGCACTTCCTATATAATCAGATATATTTGTCCCTCTCAGGTCTCTGAGGTGGTTGAAGAATAGATAGCTAGAGTCTCATAGTTAAATTTTGAGTTGTTTGGGAATCAAGAGTGTGTTCTAAGAAGATGCTTTTTAAATTGTGATGAAAGTTGAGTTGGATATAGAACTTTAATCCAATGGTCTTTAAGTAGTATTAATGACATTTAACTAATGAAATTACCTTGCTCTTTTTTAGTACAAGATAGATGATTCTGAAACTTGTTAAAAATATTGACAAGAAAAGAAAATAATAAGTTTTATAAAAGGCTACTGACCTGTTATAGTAGCCCTTTTTAATAAAATTGAAAATAAATTTTACTTTTTCTCATGATTTTATTTATTTATAAAAGTATTTAATAGAGTTTGGTTTTAGTAGTTATTGAAAATTCACAATAGAGTAGATTTAATAAGTTATGAGGATAAGGTCATTCAACTTCCTGTTGATTAATGAATTTGCAATTCTTTTCAGGTACATGACAGATGGTGGACTCAACCTATATACGAGAAGTCTGAACCGAGTACCAGACACAGCAACTTCCCGGGATGTCATACAGAGAGGAGTTCATGATGTGACAGTGGATGCAGACAGGTAATCCCATTAGCAAATAAGATGCTGCTGTGCATAAAACCATTTCATAAATAAGGTCATAAGAGATTTGCAGTGTAAATTGTAAAGTTTTGGAATATTTTAAAGACAAAAGTAGTTTCATTTGCTAGGCCATATTAGCTCTGTAATATTGAAAAAATATATTGGTGATAGAAAACACTTAAAATTTCAGTATCTATAAGAAATTTTAAAAGCATCTGGTTATTTTCCTAATTTTGAAAGAAAAAAAACAAACCTTGTTAATGTTCTTCCATCAGTTCAGATGCATTTGGATTTACCTCGAGGCAAATTACACAAGCGTAAAGACGTATTTCAAACCATCAATCACAATGAGTATAGTAACCTTGATGCTTCTCCTGAGAGTACTTTGAAGACAACCAGCTCTTGCTTTAGGCTGACACCTTATTCTCCATTATCTCCAGATCCTTGTGTGTGTGTGTGTGTGTGTGTGTGTGTGTGTGTGTGTGTGTGTGT
>CAJQZJ010017430.1:1473531-1505316 GCA_907164525.1 Lophiomys imhausi | reverse complement strand
GTGTGTGTGTGTGTGTGTGTGTGTGTGTGTGTGTGTGTGTGTGTGTGCACATTTCAGACACAGTCATCAACACATGGAACTGTTCTGTTGACTTTTATCAGAATCATCATAACTTGAGATCAGCCTCTAAGTCAAATAATATAAAGTGTATTTCTGATCCTGATTTGTTTAGTCTTTCACTCCAAATTTTTAGTTTATTGAGCAAGAAGACATTACCCATTCTATAACTACATATTGAGTATGATGGATATCTTAAGTTTTAAGATATCCACATTCTGAATTAAGAGTGTGCACAATTTAGTGTATTTTTTACAGCTATACCCCAAAGGCAGATAGTGAATTCTGATACTATTTTTCAGTATCATTTCTGACTCATACTCCACGAATATGTTAAATCATGTTAAACAGAAGAACAATCTTAGCTCTCATCTGCATATACCCCTGATCCCAGTCTGTATAGTCTCTCTGTGTGGATGTCAAATACGTAGGTGAGTAGGAATATTTTTTCCCCTCTCCAATCTGAATTTCTTTTAAAATATATCTGGTCACTGGTTTTTGCACTAACTTCATTACTTACCCCTAGACTGTGTCCCATCCTTTGAACAATGTACACTAAATTCTAACTCAGAGCTTTGTCTTGTTGCTTTTGAGCCTGGGGTGTTCTTTACTACACCATTTGCCTTTTTGCCTGCAGTCTCAGCTCCAGGTCATGTTCTTGGAGATGCATTTTCATGGCATATCAGGTATAATTCTTCCTAAACATGTTCTACAATCTTTCTTAGGATAGGTACCCATCAAAGGAAACAATGTGCAATCATCATACATTGAGGTACTGACAAAAGCTGTTTTAGTGAATGAACATAGGTAACCAATTTATTTAGTGAACATACTTGATTAGGCTAGTGGAAGGGCCCTCTTTGCATGGTAAGCACATGAGGTGAGGCAGGAGCTCAGGCACTTCAAGCATGTTATGGAGAGGGACTGGATTATGGGGGAGGAGGCAGAGATTAGGGAGAAAGACATTCAAAGTATGGGCTACATATAAGATCTAATTGCCTGTGTGTTGCTAGTTGGCTGTGAAAAATGTTAACAGCAACGACGTTGTGATAGAAGAACCCAGGAATCAACACAAAAGTGACTTTGGGTTGAAAGTAATTGAAAAAAAAATACCCATCACTTTTCTTTATTTTTAAGGCTCACACTGGGTTTCAGCTGATAAATTTCAGACCAACAGATAGATCCAAACAAACAGCTAATAAATTTGGCCCTACAAAAACATCAAGTTCCCTCCTCCCCTAATGGTGTACATATGAACCAAAGTACCAGTTGAGAACAGATTAGAGAAGCAGATTTCTAGACCCACCGATGACTTACAGAATCAAAGACTATAGATCAGGACCTAGAGATCTGAGTTTCATGTAACTCTCTGATTCTCTGACATACAGGACACAAAGAACCATTATCTGAAAATGACAGGTAGGTGCCGTGCCTACCACAACATGAACAGTGAGACATGCAAGTGGGTTTT
Organism: Lophiomys imhausi; assembly: GCA_907164525.1. NCBI lineage: Eukaryota > Metazoa > Chordata > Mammalia > Rodentia > Muridae > Lophiomys > Lophiomys imhausi. The sequence continues at coordinate 1,503,788 of CAJQZJ010017430.1, read as the reverse complement.
AAAACAAAGCAAATATCAAATGTTGATACAGACCAATGACGTCATCGTTAAGTGAGGACAATTACTTGTCATACCTGGATGAAATTGCATGTGAAACTCAGCTCATAGTGATTATTTAACAGATTAATTTTTTAAATGTAGTTAAAGGAGACAGAGTAACAAATTATTCACCTGTAGAAGATACATGGTAATAACGTTGTAGTGCAATTCATTTTTCTGGAAGAGATGGGGGTTATATTTTATTATAGATTCATTCTGAAGCTGTTTTAAAACTATGTCGAAGAAATGAATCAGGACGTGCATCACTTAAAATGAATGTTTTAAAATAGTGTAGTTAAGGATAGCTTTTTGTCCAGCTTCCTGCTATTTTAGATAATATTCTTGGTTGTGCTGCCTGTTAAAGATATGATAAGTAAGTACAGAGAGAAGATACCATTTTTTAGTTTGTAATCAACCAAGAGGAAATTACTATTATTTAGAACACATGAAAATTCATTCCTTTCTGATTGGTCTTAACTCCTCTTTCTTTTTCATCCAGGCACCTTAAATCTTGCATAGTAAGAGGTATAAGAATAACAATCAGTAGAGTTTATTATACACACACACACACACACACACACACACACACACACGCCAGATCATATAGCATTAATAAAGCCATTGAATTCTGTCTTTTCATCATCTTCTTTTGCTCACTTTCAAAGCTCACCTCCCTTCAACAGGCTATTCATCTTGCTTTCTGTAGTCATATCTGCAGCTGTGCTTTTCCATGTTTGTCTTGCTCAGCGAATGTGAGATTCTTGAACGTAGGCTGACTCCTCCTTTTGTATCTCGAAGGCCTACCACGCTGAGGGAATTTAATACATATTTCTCAGATAAATCACACCAATGACCAAGTCAACTTATAAGATACAAAAAAAGTGGATTTCAAATGAAAACAAATACTGTGAAAATTATCATACTATTTAAAGAGTTTTTAAATACTGTAAAGAATGATAAAAACAATAAAAACCCTTCTGTTACATGGATTTTTTTTCTCCTAACTCAGTGGTACTTTTTAAATTTCTTAGGTTTAAAAAAAAACTCTATATAAAGTAAAAATACAGTGAATTAGCAGCTGAGCCATCTGACTGGAATAGCAAAAGATTCTATTTTTTTTCATTTATTTAATTATTTATTTGATGTGTGTGGGTGTTTTTCCTGCATGCATGTCGATACATCACATAGTGCACATAGAGAGGCCAGGAAAGGGCATCAAATCCCTTGGAACTAGACTTACAGATGACTGTGAGGCCCATATGAGTACTGGAAATCAAACTCTGGTCCTCTACAAAACAAAACAAAACAAAACAAAACAGTGCTCTTAACCATAAAGCCATCTCTGCAGCCCTCAAATTATTTACAGTAAATCCTCTGTATTCTTTTTGAATAACTTATGATTAAAAACATCGGTAAGCAGTAAAGAGTAGCTAAACACTTCTTACTAAAAAATTGAAAATGAATGCCTCTCTAGGAAAATAAGGCTTTCAGCAATTGGCAATGATGTGTTTAAAGCATAGTATTGCTTCACGCTATGATAGTTCCTTTACTTTCTGTATAAACCTATCCCAGCTCTGTGCCCTTCATTATCTTGGATTACAGAACATGAGTAATCATTGAAGACAGGCTAGAGACTTGATAAGGTCTCCAATAAGTTGGCCAGCTCATGTGTAAAGAAAGACTTGAAAAAAAAAAAAAAACCCAGTGTAACAAGTTCTTTAAAAAGGCCTAAGTTGTTTTGACACATATCCTATGCGAGGTCAAAAGGAACTGTGAGAGGAATTACAAAGAAGCATAGGAGAGTTTTGTGTAAGAGGGGATGGAGGACACCAGGAGAACATGGACCTCTCTGAATCAACTGAGCAAGGTGTATTTGAGCTCACAGAAACTAAAGTAGCAAGCAAAGGGCCTACAAGGGTCTATACCAGGTTCTCTGCATACAAATTACAGTGGTGGTTCTCAACCCCTTTGGGAAATCAAACAACCCTTTCACAGAGATTAACTAAAACCATCAGAAAACACTGATATTTACATTAGAACTCATAACAGTAGCAACGTTAAGAAAATAATTTTATGGTTGGGGTCACCATAACATGAGAAACTATATTAAAGTGTCACAGCATTAGAAAGGTTGAGAATCACTGTATTATAGCCTTCAGCTTAGTGTTTGTTATTCTGGGACTCCTGAATGTGTGCACAACTGGTACTGGTTCTTGTACCTGCTCTTGGGCTCTTTTCTGTCTGTTGGGTTGCCTTGTCCAGCCTAGATAGGATAGGTTTTTCTTCATCTTATTATATTTTATTTTGTTATGTTCAATTGTTGTTATCTCTTAGAAGCCTGTTGTTTTCAAATGAAAGACAGAAAGGAAGTGGATCTGGAGGGGAGAGAAGATAAAGAGATATTCTTGTGGTTTGGTGAGGAATCTTCTGGATGTATTCCCAGGAGTGGTATGACTAGACCTTGAGGCAGAGATATTCCAAGTTTTCTAAGGTATCACCAGACTGATTTCCATAGTGGTTACACAAGTTTTCACTCCCACCTACAATGGAGGAATGTTCCCCTTTCTCCAAAACCCCGTCAGCATGTGCTATCATTTGAGTTTTTGAACTTATCTATGCTAATAGGTGTGATATGGAATCTTAGAGTCATATTGAGTTTCATTTCTCTGATGATTAAGGATACTGAGCATTTCTTCAAGTGTCTCTCAGCCATTAGAGATTCCTCTTTTGTTGAATTCTCTGTTTAGCTCTGTTTCCCATTAACTTTATTTATAATATTTAGAAACTGGAAAAAACCCAGATGTCCCTCTACCTAAGAATGGATTAAAAAAAAAAAAACAACCTGTGGTACATTTACACAATGGAATACTACTCAGCTATCAGAAACAAGGAAATCGTGCAATTTGCAGCCAAATGGATGGAACTAGAAAAGCTCATTCTAAGTGAGCTAGCCCAGACTCAGAGAGATGCATATGGCATCTATTCACTTATAACTGGATTTTAGACATATAATACAGGATAACTATTCTACAACCAACAGACTGAAAGGAACAGGAACATGGACTTTCTTACCTGTTAGTGGGACACTTTGCCCTAATGGAGCTGCCATATATGCCCCCAGTACAAGAGGAAGCTCTTAGCCCTCAGATGACTGATGAACTGAGGGGGGCTGAGATGTGGGGGCACCCCACACTAGAGAAGTAGGATAGAGAGAGGGGACTGAGGAGGTGGAGGGTGGTTGGGACCAAGAGGGGTGGAGGGAGGGGGCTGTGATAGAGATGTAACTTGAAGCATTTAATGAACAGAATAAAAAAGAAGATGGAGAGAAACTAAGAGGAGTACAGGGAGGGGAAACTATTCTCAAGATATACTGTATGAGAAAAGAATCTATTTTCAATAAAAGCAGAAAAAAGAAAAAAAATTCCATCAATAGGATAGTTTTGTGCAGTGGCAGAGAAGGTAGAAATTAGAAGAAATGAAGAGTGTAGAGTAAAAGGCCTGGTTATTTGAGTAGTACTGTAACAGAATATTTTTATTTATTTATTTATTTATTTTTATAAATACTTTATTTTTTTTTCTTCAAGTTACATCTCAGTCACAAACCCCTCCCTATTCCCCCTTCCTATCCCGCCCTTCCACCCTCTTCCCCCCAGAAGTTTCCCCTTTCAGTCCAACAGATGGTTCCTTCTCTTATAACAGTAAGTATTATACAAAACAACAGATATAAATATGCCACATTTATGAGCGTTAAATGGCCCAGTATACCTTCCCAATGTCCAGTTTATACATATTTGGCCCCTGACTTTAACATTCTACTATCTAACCATCTCCATGTGTTTAAAGGTCTATATCTGACTCAACATTCATACTAACTTGCAACACACTTTTAAGAGTATCTTCTTAGATCTATAACACCCTCTTGATTCCTAAACAACTCAAAATTTAGCTATGAGACTCTAGCTGTCTATTCTTCAACCACATCAGAGACCTGAGAGGGATAAATATATTTGCTTATATAGGAAGTGCAGGGCCTGCAGCTTCCAAAACTAAGAAAGGACATACCAATGGCTGCCTGGACAGTTCCCATTTTCTCTCCATACATTCCAGCATCAGTCTTCAGCCTTTGGGTCCTGTTTCTATGACAGACATTTGTTGTAGAGCAGGGATTATGAAGGACTTACCTACCCTGTCTTGGCAGAGTTAGGCTGTCGACTTCCCTGCTACCAAGTTTTGTCCTCACTTATATTTATTAATACTTGATAAACACCTATAAAATACCTAAATCTTATAACCGAAAACCTATAATCTAAGAACACCCTAATATCTAAGAACACTCTGATATCTATATAAAAACATTTAACTAACACTATTTTAACTCTCTTAAAAGGATATTAATATTCTTGGCGTAGGTCCGTGCTGGGTGACTTGATTTTATGCCAGTCTCGGCAGTCAGTCCTTTTCAAAGCTTAGTATTCATTGGGCCATACTTTGCCCGTGTGAAAGGCCAGTTTATTTCCACCACCAAATTGTGGCCAGTTTATAAAGTCAGTCTGTTGGAGCTGCGAAACTGAGGGTGGCTTTTTGCATCAGCTAAGACTGGCCTCCATGTTCTCTTTGGCCCCGGGGCAAACCTCACAGCCAAAAGCCTCTACAAGTGACTTCCGAACTCTACTTGCCTTGCTCTCTTTTTCAGCACTCTGGGACCCCAAAACAGACCCTTTAAGGAACTCTCTCTCAGCAGGTTCATGCTATGCCTTTGCCTCTCTCTCAGTCTAAATTCTGTAAATGACATGCCTTGCTATGCACTTCTCCAACATGACTTCTCGGTCGGTGAGGGCAGGAGGAAGAGAGAGACCATGTGGAGTTCTCTGGCTTATGTATCGCCTTTTCTCACAATCCTTGGTGATCTTGAGAGTCCACAAGGCTTCTCATGATGTTCAGAAGTCCCTTTGCTTCTCACAGCAACTGATGTCATCTGCCTGGCTTGTATGGTTTCTTAGCCATGCCCCTTCAACAGGGCATATTGACCCACCACAACTAGCTTTGTGTTATCAACAAGAAAAGGGATACCAAGCTCCTCCTTATGTGCTGCCACATGCTAATCTGAACTTCCTACTAATTCACTAGTGGGCCTAAGTTCTACCACAGTAAACAATAAAACTGTGTTTCCCATTTCAATTCATTTTAAATGCCAAAGCGAAAGCACATAATAATAGCATTGTAATTTAAAATGAATTCTCTTGAACCAGTATGAGTGATACAGCTGGTGGTGGTACTGCTGTGCAGAATGTGGTGTTACCAGGTGGGAGAAGCCACTCACCAGATGTGAGTGACTGTGGTAAATTATTATCCCAGTCTCCAAGTTAAAGTTAATGCAAACTGCACAAACCTAAGGTAAGTGTGCCATGAGTGCTCTTCTTCTGAGAGGAGCTGACCATAGGCTCACCCAGAGCTTAGTGTGTAAGTGATTAAAATGTGAAATTACTCTGTGCGGCAACACTATGCACAGTAAAATCGCATAAGAATTTCTACGTAGAATGAGAGAGCAAGCCCTGAATGTGCATACCTCACATCTACACAATGAATAAACACGGTGAAACCACTGAGGACGTGAATTCAGCTCTAATGGAAAGAGTGAGAAATAGCAAAGTAACTGAAACCTCAGAAATGGAGAGAAGAGGGTGTGGACAGTGATGTGAGTTACTCTGGAGAGTCGACTCTTCAGCATCAATTTCTTACGAGTAACCTTGCCTAACTTAGTTTGCCTGAAGCGGTAAAGGAAAATGGTTGGTTATAGAAATAGGAGAAGAAAATAGGAAGGCTAGAAGGGAGAAACAATGAAGGGGAGAAGGGTGAAGCTCATGCAGACAGTAGTGAAGGCAAGGGCAAGGGCCAGATCAAAGCCAATGAAAAGGCCAGGATGAGGATGACTGCTGATTTGCTCCTCTCTGCCTGGGAGTTTGATTTAGCTACCTTTCCTCAGTAGGAAACAATCTTAATGGAGGAAAGACTCACTTTGGCTTATGGTTTCAGAACGTCCCTCTGCCTTGGCAGGGAAGGTGTGACAGAGCAGGTGATTATGCCAGGGAAGAAAGAGAAATAACACAGGAAAGGACCAGGGAAAGGAACGGCGCTGAGAGGGGTATGTTACATCCCCCAGTAGGAAAGTGTACATGAGTACAAGAAACCTTTGCTGTTTCCATACCTGCTGCAAACAGAAAAAATAAAGCCGAAATATTTTTTCCTCAGATGGAAAGTAAATATTTTATGGGTCAGATTCATTGTGCTTGCCTTCAGTCTGTGTGCACTATAAGGACTCATTCCATCCTGTGTTGGGTTGCCCTAGTTTAATCACAAAATCAATATATTCCCATACCTTAAGTATTCCCTTCATTAGCTTATTGGTGTTCCATAGTAATTAAAAGCAAATAAAAAATTAATAGACTGAGGTGAAAATAGATAAAGTAAATGTCATTACTTTATTTAGTAATAAAATGCCCTGACTTTTGCTCAAAGATCTTAACTCTAAGTATAGAGAGTTAAATGAAAAATATTAGGGACATAGAAAAGCTATGTAATGTCTTCCCTTTGGTACTCTACTCCCATCTCAGGCTTCTGTGCTAATGTTGACCTTTCCTTTCCCCCCAATTATCAGAGCTAGATGGTCCCATAGTGAATAAACATATAAACTTCATGTGAGGCAAAACCCCTTCCAGAATTAGTTCATACCACACATAAACAGAGATACTGTACTGAAAGATCTCCACTTTAGGAAATCTTTGGAATGGGGATTGTGAAATCCTAAACCCTATCGATTTAAAGAATACCCTGAGAGTGAAACTAGCCCAGGTCATTGATATGCTCTAATTTGCATTTCTTTAGTTATATTTTAGAGTAAAAGAACAAACATACAACATTGTAAATGCTACATGACCTCTTTGAGAGACCTGTTTGGCAGGCAAAATACTCATATATAGAAATGAAAAAAATTAATCTTTAAAGATCACCTTGGGCCAGTGTGGTGTTACATGTATAACTCTAATTCCAGCATTTTGGAATTTGGGGATTTTGGAGGATTGGGAGGAGGATTATGAATTAGAGTTCCAATTCTGTTATAAAGGTCATTTTAAGGTATCCTGGACTAAATCATAAAATCTTGTCTCAAAATAGTCTTAAGATTAAGATTGACTAAAACTTAACTTGGTCTTTTTATAAGTGTCTTCCCAATAAAAGTCATAATCTTAGTGCTTTTGTTTATATAGGATTTGCCACCATGTGCTTAAAATATGATTTATTATTTAGCATTCCAGAAAATATTAATGGTGAGAATAAAAGAAAGATGAGTCAAGATTGTTATAATAAAAATGGCACAGAAGACCCAGTTTGTATTTGTAAATATATTATATTGATTGAATACATTATCTTTGCAACAAACCCATGATGGCTTTTATTATTACCTTTTAATAACGCTAAATATTATCTATACTAAGAGTAAATATTAGTAAAAAGAGTTCCTAGATCAAGTAATTTGCCTGAAGAAATTGTTAATAAACCATGATAACTTATTTGAACCCAGTTCCTGAGTTTTTATTCTTATTAAGAAAAATTAGATCAAGACTCTCATAATATCTTAATGACAACTTACGATTTTTGTGAAAACTTTCTCTGTTATTCTAAATATATCTGTTTAAAATATTAACTGACTTTTCTGTTCAGCTAAAAAAAAAAATGTGAGTCAACTCAGTTTTGGGGCATAGTGTACATCCACTACCCACTGTCAGTAAATGTAAAAACACAGGAGACACATTTTTGTTTGCTCTGGTCTACCTAAGGCAGTGGTTCTCAACCTGTGGGTTGAGACTTCTTTGGGGCTCAAACAATGACCCTATCATAGAGATAGTCTAAGATTGTGGGAAAATCCAGATATTTGCATTACAATTTATAACAGTCGCAAATTGCAGTTACGAAGTAGCAACAAAAATAATTTTACAGTTGGGGTCACTACAGAATGAGGAACTGTTTTAAGGGTCACAGCATTAGATATTGAGAACCCCTGCTGTAAGGGATGGCTACCCTATTGATGTCAGTAAAACAAGTTATGTTTTTGTTCTTAGTCATAATGTTGGTGACTTATTTTGAGACAATGTTCGCCTAAACTAGCCTCAAATTTTAAGTCTTCCCATTTTCCCCACCACAGTGCTGAGCTTGCAGGTTTGCACTGCCCTGCCTATGCATTTAGATCTGTGATGATCTTGACATTGAATACTTGTGGAAATACCTCTAAAGAGTTCAAAGAAGCAGAAAAGTGTGTGGTGGGGAGGGGCGGGGAGTGTTTCTTGTGTATGCAGACAAATCCTTATATAGTTCTTACAAGACTGGAAAAGCAACTTAGACCTTTAATATTATCGGAATCTTTTGAATGAAAAGCAATAAAACTGGAGAGATTATATTGGGTAGTTTAAATGTATAATTGCATCTAATAAGTTCCACAAAGACATGAAACTCTTTTTTTCTTTCAAGAACTGGGAGTGAATTCCTTTTTTAATAGACCAACTAATGGGGTGAGACACCAAATTAGGATCATTGAATTGAAGACTTCTGGCTGGCACCTGATAAGGCTTGTGTTGTCTTCACAGTGACTACAAAAAGTGGGTGGCCACGATTTATTTATTAGTCTCATGTGTCCTTCATTTATATCTTTGCTGCACTTAATTTTTGTTTGAAACAGTTGAAGTTATTTGCAAAAAGCTGCCCTTTTTATTTCCAGCATTCACCGAACTCCCATGTGGTTTTTCAGATAAATTGTAAGTGAAAGTATTTTCATTAAGGATGACACTTATTTTCTGAGAGAAGTTGGTGGTTTGTTCTTTTTAAATTGCCATGTATGGATTGAAGAAAATTATCATGTATAAAAGTTCAAAAAGAAATATAAAATAACTCACATTCTCCCCATCCTAAGACTACAAATGTTGTCGTTTTAGCATACTTCCCTTGGGCTTGGCCACTATCTCCTGTTACATAGTTTAGGTATACATACATACATATATCATGAGTTAATTGTCTTTTTATTATAGTAATGAAGTGTCTATGTAACTTATTTTCAAAAATAAAGTTAGCTCACAGTTTTGGAGGCCTCAAGTCACCATGCTTCCCAGGTTTCAGTTCTGTTGAGGATCCTCATGACAGTGGCCCCTGAGGCAGGTTGGCAGGAATGGAGCCATTTTCTGAGCAGCAATCACACCTCCACAGGAAACCAGAGAGCTGAGTGAGGCTGTGCTGGGGACTTTATAGCAACCTCTGAGAGGGCTACAATGTCTTTCAGGGGTGGCACCTTGAGAGTTGACCACAGGGTACTTGAAGTTCCCCTAAGTAGTAAGATTCCCAATTTCTCTCCTGCTTGGATCCTATAATCTAAGCACCAGATGTACGTGTCTCTAGTCAAAATTGTCACTTACCCAAAATATGTGCTTAAGCATAAGGACATTTGTATTTGTTTGTTTCTTGTTTTGTTTTGTTTTAGGTTTTTTTTTTTTTTTTGAAAAGAGAGGCTTGATATGCACTCCAGTCTACCCTCAGTCTTTATAGCTCAGGCTAGTGTTGAACTTGTAGCAACCTTCATGCCCCAGTTTCCTGAGTCCTGGTTTTATAGACTTTGCTTCCAAGCATAGTGTTGAGTCCTTAAATCCCTATCACTGATACAAGTTTAAGGAAAATACAGCTCTTGCAGGCAAGATTTGCCATTGATTAGTTTATTAAAAATGGTGTTGGAGTAGAGATTCCTAGATTCTGGTTATAGCTAGGGTACTTACTGTTTATATGACCTAGGCATGATACTTAACTCTTTGCTTGATATTTACATGGCCAAATGAATGAACTACTAGTGACTCATAACAATTATAGGTTTCTTTAGATCGAGTCCTAAAGTCATGTTAAATTTTGCTTATGACAAAACACACACACAAACACATGCTTATACACACACACACACATAGATAGATTATTTGCAAATTGGGAAGTTCCTAATTGATTTTGGATTTAGGTCCGATTCATCTATCAGGATCCCACTCTGTACCTCTTGGCTTGGCTGTAGTAGGTCCAGAGAGCAGACATAATTCTCTTTCTTTACTGCAATATACTCTCAGTCTTAGTCCTACATGATTCAAGGTCTCAATCCAGTGGGGCAGAAGCAGATATCTACAAGGTACTTAAGAGAAATCTGGACTGAGAAGGCCAGGCCATCTGAACTTCCCATGCCAATCGCCCAGGCCAATAAGCAATTTAACTGTGAGTACTTATTTATATGCTAATGTGCTTAATCTGCAGAATGAGCAACATGTTCTCTACTCTCTGTCCCCTGTTGTTCCATGTCTGAGCATTCTGGCTTCCAGTCCATGGATTTACCTTATCTCTTATCTTGTCAGACCTCCTTTTGCTCTTTTCCAATTGCAGTTACATATTGCTTCCCCTAGCTACACCACCACACATCCCTTCTTACTCTGTGTCTTTACTTATGTCTGGGATCCCTTATTCAACCTAGGATGTTATCCTTCACTATTCACTTGTCTTCAAAGATTCACTATGGGTGTCGTCTCCCCAGGGAACTTGCCTCTGAATCACTTAGGTGATGCACTTTCCCTTCTCTGTGCTGTGTGAGTTACATAATTTATTGTCTAATTTGAGGATATGTGTATACCTGTCCCTTCTGGAGGCCTGTGACTTACCTAGAGTCAGAAGTAACTCCAATTCTTCCGTGACCCCCAAAGTCAGACATAGTTCCTATCACAATCTACACGTTTCTTTTTCTGAAATCTCATTCAACTACATGCTTCCTTGCATAGTAATTAGTACTTACTGTAACTAACACTTTATATTATACTGAAAGTATTTATTCCACATTATTTGACTTTAGATTCTAAGCCTATACCACAGGGTCTTTTATACATTGTTAGCCTCCAAAAAGAGTTTGTTGATGGAAGAAAAAAGAAAGAAGGTAAGGATACGATTTTTTCCCCTTGTTTTTCTTTTGGAAATGGTCTTACTGTGTAGCCTAGGCTACTTTCAGACTCACCATATTCTTGTCACTGCCTGCCATGTGGTAAACCAGGTGTGAGCAGTGTTCCTTTTCCCTAGAGAGGATCTGGTCTAGACTTTTAGCTATTTCAGATTTTCTTTCTCTGTATGTCTGTGTCCAAATTTCTTCTCTTATGTATTTGTAGACACCAATCATATTGGATTAAGCCATGCTCCCATGTGCTCACCTTGGCTTGAATATGTCTATAAAGACCTTATTTCCAAATGAGATCACATTCTGAGGGACTAGGAAGGACTTCAGTATATGAGTTCCAGGCACTGATAAGCCAACTGATGGCATTCTTGCTCATTGGACACTATATCAGACTTGACGTCTGTTAGAAGATCAAATAAAGAGTGTGAAACTTGTATCTCATGTTTTCCTTCAATCTATTGTGAAGCAATAGCTTGTCTTTCATGCATATGAACAGACAAACTAGATTCCACTGAGGAAGTACGAAGTGATCTTCTGAGACCCAGCTCCTAGCTCTCAAAGCACCCAGAAGGTAATTATAGAATAGTGTCCATCTTATGAATGTTCAGCCATTCTAGCAACAGAGAAATAGTATTTAGAAAGGTCCAATTAAAAGAAAAATATTTTTTGACCATATGCTTCACAAATATTTTGCCAGCCTTTAACTATTTTAATGCTGATTCTGAAATCAAGAAAATATTCTTCCACAGATAACACACCTCTGTCCGTGCAGCATTCAGGAGTTACTGTAAAATGGAACTGTCACCCACAGCCTCCAGCTGTGTGCATGATTTGCTGTTAGAAGTGATCTTCCACTGTTCCTTCTGCCTCAGCTTGTAGAGTTGATTCAATCATTCAGTCTTATATTCTGCACAAGGGTAGAATAACACAAGATTCCCACAAAGTCTGTTTTTCTTTTTAAATTTTTCTAAAATTCATTTTACATCACAATCGCAGCCCTCTCTCCCCAGACCTAACCTCCCAACCTCTCCCTCTTTTCCCCCTTCCCCTCTCCTCAGAAAAGGAGGTACCTCTCCATATCCACCCCAAACCATCTCATCAAAATGAAGTATAGCATTCTTAGACACAATGATTTAGGTTTATTCTTTAGTTGTTTGAAACTACCTTTGTAGTTTTTTTTTCTCAAGGACCAAATAAATATGTTTTAAAACAAAGTCTGACATCGCTATTCTCTGAAGGTGTTTTCTTAAATATATATATATATATATATAATTACATCACCCTCTCCTCTTTCCTTCATCTAGCCTCTCTCCCATGAACCCACTCTCTCTAAAACTGTTGGGCCATTTTTCTTTGATTACTTTTGCTGTGTGTGTGAGAGAGAGAGGTACTGGATCTGTGTAGTGTTGTCTGTTGAATATGATTTCAGGGCAGACCACTTTGTATTGGCGAACCACTTAGGGTGTTTATACCAGGGAGAGGCTAATTCTCCCTCTCTGAACAGTCATGTATTGCTTGTAGTTCTTTGTCTATGGGTGGACACTGAGAGTTTTCCCCCTCCTCACTAACATGTCTATCGATGTTAACGTTGCTCAGGTCTTGTGGAGTCTGAAGCAGCCTCTGAACTTCTATTAGTCTGACATTGATCTGTCTCTTGTCAGAACTGAAAATGCTTTCATCAGAAAACCAGACAAGTGCAGTTTGTAATTGTTATTTGATATTGATGGCGTCTTCCTGAATGATTGCAAATCTACTTTTGTAGGAGTTACAGTAAGAGTTTGCATTTGGGTCTTGGAAGGTCAATCAGTACTAGCCCTTTCGCAGGCCTGGGGATCAATGATCAGTGCATTTAATAAAACAAGCAAATACATGATGCACTGAGGGGGGTTGATATGTAGAAGCCCCCTTCACCCAAGGAAAAGATAGGAGGGAGAGCGGGAGAGGTAGAGCATGGGAGGGTGGGACCAGGAGGGGAGGAGGGAAGGGGATGTGATCAATATGTAACTTGAATCAATAAACAAGTGTTTAAAAAAAAAGAATAAAAGCAAATACATGCATAAGGTATATTAAACAGTATAGGCATAACTCTGCCTTTTTGCATGGAAGAAAGTATTAGCCAGAGTTTATGTTTGAAATAAGAATGAAAAAAGAACTTCAGGTTTCTTTAATTGGAGAATGACTAGGAGTCCCAGGTGTGCTGAGAGAAGGATCCACAGCAAAAACACTGCAGGACACATAGGCCATCCTGCGCACCAGACAAAGGGCCCATCACCTCCATGCCTTAGGGATGGCTATGCTCTTCTCTGCATAGGTCACTGAGGAAAAAGGATGTCACTATTTGTTTCACTATATGACAGATACTGTGCCAAGTGCTTTTTGATCATAATCTAAGATACTTTATTCTGTATTTTTCAATGAGGCAACTGAAGCACAGTGAGTAAAAGCATTTACCATAATATTTTAAGGCCTCATGTGCCTGCACCCGCTCTGCACCCATTCTGCTGGCAATAGAATGTCAAATCATAGCCACAGGGGCAAATGTCTTTCTCATAGGTATTCACATAATGTGAGTTGTGGTTGAAAATATAAAGAAGAACACAGGCAAGTAGAAACTAGAAAACAAGCACATAACATCTCCTTAGAAGCTGTAGGAGCAGCAGGGATCTTTGGTTTCTGAGGATCAATAGAAGCCTTTTGTAAGATTAAGTTGCCTGTGCAATACAGAGAATGAATCTTAAATTAACTTTTCAGTGTTTTTTATTTTGATGCATGCTCTTAAAATACCTTTCACCTTCATAAATGTTCTCTAGATCAGAGGCTTAATCACCCCAATCTGAAGAGTTACTTTTCTTGGTATTTTTTTCCCATTGTTATTATAATGACAGCAACTTATTAAGTCTGTGGGTGTCGGTATTGATTATGATGTTCACATCATACTTTTCCCCAGGATAGCTTAGTTTCTTTCTAAAGGGGATCATAATTCATGATTGGTTCCTGCTTTGGAGTTTTGCCAAGATATTCGACCAATTATTCATGGTAAGACAATAGTGTTCAGATTGATTCTCCTGGTCATAGAGGATCTCGGGCCATTTTCCTTCCTCTTTGATAACTGTGTCTCATAGAACACAGTGGTGAATGCACCCTACCAAGTGGAATGAGTCAGGAAGGTAATGTGTGTGATCCAGCGATTGTCAGCCTCATGTAATTACCTCAAACTTGTTTGTCTAGATCTTCATTTGAGCTGAGCACATGCACATGGCAACAACAAAGAGACAAATTCACGATCCTGTCAACAGGCATTAAGCAATCACAAATTGGGACATGGTAGCTTTAGAGGCTGTATTCACATAGCAAGGTAACAGATATGAGAAGCAATTGTAGAAAGGCAATAAATAGAGAGCTAGAAGTTTACGTTTCAAAAGATAAAGGCTATATGAGTCTATAATGTTTTATGTGGAATATGTAATTTCCTCAATACAATGTCTCTGAGTTCTCATGAACTATTACAACATTCTAATAGGAAAAGGCAACATTGATTCCTTCTCCACACTCATGGAATATTGTTTTACAAGAACAATCTCAGTCCTTTCATTATTCTTACACGGGGACAGATATAAGCCTGGCAGTTCAGTACTGCAGGACTCACGGCATACCTAGTGGAGGTGCAGAGCTCTCTGCTCAGCAAAGCTTGAGAATGCCATGGTGGTGGCTGCCTCATTGTGAGCTGTGGATGGTGGGAGACAGAGGATGTGTTCTTTGTTATTGATGCTCCTTATAGCCAAGTCATCTTGCTGCCATACTCTTGAACATCATCATTATATACTTCTATACCTTGCACCCTTCTCTCTTAAAAACCTTGAAGTAAACCTGTTTACCTCACTGGAAATCTGACAACATGGATTGAAAGAAACAGACTAGAAGAAATGCTTGTGGAGGTTTTTCTAAGTGTATTTCTTGTGTAGGAATGACTTTTCTCTTCCTTCTGGAAGTAGGATCTAGTGCCTCTAATTATTTTCCCTGGCATCATGAGGCTTCCATTCTGAAACGTTTATCATCCTCTTACTTTTTCTTTGTAATCCACACATATATTTCTACCACTGCCCACGCCACAAAGATAATCTTCCACCACTTGTTCCATATTAATTACTTAATGAAATTATGATCTCTTTTATGTATACCTATACACATCTTTAAATATATATATTTATTATTATATATGTTATATATATATATATATATATATATATATACATCTATTCAAAGAAACTTGTTCTTTAAACTTTTTCCTGGTAAATTCTTACTTAAGGGTAGTGACTTGCTCTTCGGATATTCAGATTCTCTATTCGGCAAATTTGTGATTTCTGTTATATGAGTTTATATGTTCTCTTGTAGAACAAAAGAAGTATGTGATATATTTCTAAAGCTACAGTTTTATTGAAAGATATTTGTTGAGCAAATATCTTTCATATATTTGTCAAATTCATAAGACAAAATTTTTCTGATATTCATATTTCCACACATCTACAGTTTATAAATTTCTCCTTTTATTTTGTTTTTGGGCTGAAGATAGGACTCAGTAGGTAACGTAGTTACCATGCAACTATGAGAAGGGGACTTCAGATCCCAAGAACACATGTAAACACCAGTGAGTGTTGTGGACCTACTGCCATCCTAGTACTCTGAACATATACACAGGAGATCCCCTGAGCTAGCTGGCTAGATAGACCATCTGAATCAGAAATCTCCAGATTAAAGGAAAAGAACCTCTGTCTATACAGAAGGTGGAGGAAAATACTTGAGGTCAGCCCTTCCCTCCTCATCTGTGAGCACATAGGTGCACATGCACTCACCAACATGAATGCTCCTACTAATGTTAATATATGTATACAAGCAGAAATGTACACCATATAAAATAAAGTCCATTTTCTATTACCAAGAACCCTTCTTTTATGCACCCTAGAATTCAATACCCACAGCTCCTTGTGCTTAATGTGATCATTCCAAGAACCTTAAGTCCTGCTTCCTGTGTGATCTAAGCTTGGAACTCCAAGACATTGCTCTGTCTAAGCCATATCACTGACTAGTTATACTTAGTCATTATTTGTTAGATGTTGGTATTAATATAGTCTAGCTGCAAAGGTTGCTGACATCTCATCTTCATTGTCACAGCCTATAATTTTCCATTAATACCATATTTATTCTCTTTCTTCAAACATGTTTGATTTTCACACTTCATAACAAATGATGCTCTTTCCAATTTAGTCTCTGTATCGTCCTCAAGGAACAGGATTTTACAATAGGTACAGTCCATTAATGGACAACTTGCCAAAACTTGGCACACTTGCTGTTTATCCATTTTCTTCTTTGTGAAGGGTAGACTCTATAATTCATCAAAAAAAAAAAAACTTAACTACTTCTTGGACAGTCCTTTTCAACTAAACCTGTCTTTTGTTTGTCTAGCAAAACCTGAATGCTAAGATAAAGTTGATATTTCACCCACTCTGCTTCTCCCTGCCTAAAAGTGACTAGAAAAAAAACATGTTGAAAAATTGTTCAAATGGAAGGGGTGTGGCTATAGCCCACTCACAGAATGCTATCCTGGTGTGATGGTTACTCTTGATTGTCACGTGGCACAGTCTGCAGTCATCTAGGAGAGGATCTTAATGAAGGGCTGTCTAGACTGTGTTTGCCTCTGTGCATGCCAGTTGGAGATGCATGCTGGTGGGAGATTGTCTCAGTTGTGCTAATTGACACAGAATGACTCTACTCAGAATTGGGTGCCTCTAGTTGATAATAACTTACTTTTTTGCGAACATTTAAGACATTTTTTAATGTATTTCATTGTTTCATCAGGGGAAAATAATCAAATTTCTCATCATATAGAATCATCTTCATCAGCAAAAAACTAGAGAAAAACCCCATCCATTATAAATGTGTTCAGCTGCATGTGGTAGTGAAAGCCCCGAATCTACTATAAACTTCTTGGGAGGCTGACACAGGAGAGTGGCAGATTCTAGACCTGCCTGGGCTACAAAGAAAACTTAACCCACTTCAAAGCAACATTATGAGACAGTGTCTCAAAATAAATATAAAAAGAGGGGAAAATATATAGTTCG
The DNA here is from genome assembly GCA_907164525.1 of Lophiomys imhausi. Taxonomy (NCBI): domain Eukaryota; kingdom Metazoa; phylum Chordata; class Mammalia; order Rodentia; family Muridae; genus Lophiomys; species Lophiomys imhausi. Next base: position 1,486,628 of record CAJQZJ010017430.1, on the reverse strand, counting down.
GTGGTAGCATGCTTGTCTGGCATTTAGATGGGCATATATTCAAACCCCAATATTGTGTGTAAGTAGAAAGAGTTGTAATATAAAGTGGTTGTGTAACAATCAAAATCATAAAGATATCCTTTAAGAATAAAAATGGTGCAGAGGGTCCAAATATAAAGATCATCATAACTGATTTTATATGAAGGTGAAGGAAAATAAAAATCTACAGCTAGTTGTACAGTACCAATGGCTTCCACTACGAAGCCTCTGTTGAGTTTGCAGTTCATAGCATAGACATGAGTGTGCTGCTATAGGATGACTTTAATTTTCCTGTTACTTTAAGACCTAGGGAGAAGGGCCATATCTATTGGACTCTCTCTTCTTAAGGCAGAAGATGAATTAAACATTTGACAGGAGCTTGCACTGATTTTTAAATTTTATTTATTTATTAATTCAGGTTACATCTCCATCACAGCGTCCTCTTTCCACCCCTCCCAGTCCCACCATCCCACCCTCTACCCCCTATCCCTTCCATCCCATTCCTATGGAGTGGAGTGTCCCTCCATAACAGTCCCCTGTCCCAGTTCAGCAGTCATATGAGGGCCAAGAGCCTCCTCATACACTGGGGGCCTACAAGGCAGCACCACTAGGGAAAAGTGTCTCATTGACAGGAAAAAAAGTCTATGTTCATGTTCCCTTTGGTGCATTGATTGTACTATAGTTATCCTGTACTATATGGCCAAAATCCGACTATAAGTGAATAGATGCCATCTGCATCCTTCTGAGTCTGGGTTAGCTCACTCAGGATGTATACCCAGAAGTGGTATAGTTGGGTCCTGAGGCAGAGCTATTCCAAGTTTTCTAAGATATCACCAGACTGACCTCCACAGTGGTTGCGCAAGCCTGCTCTCCCACCAACAATGGAGGAGGGTTCCCCTTTCTCCACACCCTCGCCAGCATGTACTGTCATATGAGTTTTTGATCTTAGCCATTCTGACAGGTGTGAGATGGAATCTCAGAGTCATCTTGAGTTTCATTTCTCTGATGATTAATGATGCTGAGCAGTTCTTCAAGTGTCTCTCAGCCATTGGGAATTCCTCCTTTGTGAATTCTCTGTTTATCTCTGTTCCCCATTTTTTGATTGGATTATTTGGTTATCGGCATTTAATTTCTTGAGTTCTTTGTAAATTTTGGTTATTAGCCCTCTGTCAGATGTGGGGTTGGTGAAGAATTTTTCCCAGTTTGTAGGCTGCCGTTTTGTTTGAATGACAGTGTCTTTTGCCTTACAGAAGCTTTTCAGTTTCATGAGTTCCTATTTATTGATTGTTGGTCTTAGGTCCTAAGCTGTTGGTTCAGGAATTTGTCACCTGTGCCAATGAGTTAGAGGGTTTTCCCACACTCTCTTCTAACAGATTTAGTGTGTTAGGCCTGGAGGTATCACCATCCCAGATTTCAAGCTGTACTACAGAGCAATTGTAATAAAAACAGCATAGTACTGGTATAGAAATAGGCCAGTGGATCAATGGAATCGAATTGAAGACCCAGAAATGACCCACACACCCATGGTCACTTAATTTTTGACAAAGAAGCCAAAACCGTACAATGGAAAAAGGACAGTATCTTCAACAAGTGGTGCTGGTCTAACTGGATGTCCACATGGAAAAGAATGCAAATAGACCCATATTTATCACCTCTCACAAAACTTAAGTCCAAGTGGATCAAAGAGCTTGCACTGATTTTAAACAATGTGGAAGGTGTCATTTCTGTTCCTTCCATTGGGCAGACATTGAGGAACAGGGCCAAAGTCAAAGGGTAAATACATATAGTCAATTAAAACAACAAAAAATAGGAAGATGAGTACTGTGTTTGTGAGTATTGGTGCAGTTCATTTTAATGATGTTTACTAGGTCTGTTCGGCTAAAAGGACTGAGAAAATGATAGAAGATTTAGTGAAAGGATGGGTTGTGAAGAAAGATGAAGTCAGTATAAAGCATATTGTGTGTGGGCTGGACATCCAGGCAGAGATGTCAGACAGCAGTTTGAAACAGAAATTGGCACTTGGGGAAAAGTCAGGGCTGAAGAGTCTGAATAGATCCAAGAACCAATTATTTAAATTGGCGTACATATCAATGAAGGAGGATAGCTATGTAAGTACAGATTTTAGGGCAGACAGTTCAAAAGCTCAGAAGTTGGGTTAAAATACAACCTATTTAATATGTACATTGCTTATCTGCTTTTAAGTATTTCAGGGTCATTCAACAATGGATTCTACATCTTGTGAATTAATTTTATAGATGAGATGGCATGGAAATTACAAACATGAGCTTGGGGAAAGGTTACTGGAGATATGGCTTTCAAAGGACATAGATTAGGTCCCCAGCACCCACATGGCAGCTCACAACCATCGTGAGAACCTCCAGTCTCAGGGTGTCTGATGTTTCCTTCTAACATCCCTAAAATCCATGATCACGAGGCATGAATGTGATGCACACTAGTAAATATACACAAACAACTTTGGCATACACACATTTTTTTCTCAGCACAGTTTTTAAAAAATATTTAAATGTTTATTTATTAATTCAAGTTAAATCTCCATCACAGCCCTCTCTTTTCACCCCTCCCAGTCCCACCTTCCCAGTCTCTACCCCCTCTCCCACCTATCCTACTCTTCCAGGGTGAATTGGCTCCACATGTCAGCCCCACACAATTCATCAGTCACATGAGGGCTAAGAGCTTCCTCTTGCACTGGGGAACTGCATGGTAGCTTCACTAGGGCAAAGTCTCCCACTAACAGGTAACAAAGTCCATTGGGTCTGTTCGTTGTAGGATACTTATCCTGTACTATGTGGCTAAAATCCAGGTATAAGTGCATACATGCCCATGTGTATCTTTCTGGGTCTGGGTTAGCTTACTCAGGATGAGATTTTCTAGTTCCATCCATTTGGTTGGAAATTGCATTATTTCCTTCTTTCTGATAGCTGAGTATTCCATTGTGAAAATATACCAAAAATGTTTGTAATCTATCCTTCGGCTGAAGGACATCTGGGTTGTTTCCAGTTTCTAGCTATTACAATAAGGCTGCTATGAGGAGATACTTGAGGAGATGTCCTTATGGTTTGGTGAGGAATCTTTTGGATATATGCCCAGGAGTGGTATGGCTGGGTCTTGAGGTAGAGCTATTCCATGTTTTCTAAAATATCACCAGACAGATTTCCACAGTGGTTGTACAAGCTTGCACTCCCACCAGCAATGGAGGAGTGTTTTTGATCTTAGCCATTCTGACAGATGTGAGATGGAATCTCAGAGCCGTCTTGAATTGAATTTCTCTGATGATTAAAGATCTTGAGCATTTCTTCAAGTGTCTCTTGGTATTAGAGGTTCCTCTTTGTGAATTCTCAGTGTAGCTCTGTTCCCCATTTTCTATTGGGTTATTTGCTTTCTTGGTGTTTAATTTCTTGAATGCAGAACAATAGTAATAAAAACAGCATGGTACTGGTATAGAAACAAACAAGTTCATTAATGGAATTGAATCAAAGACCCGGAAATAAACCCACACACCTATGCTCACTTAGTTTTTGACAAAGAAGCCAAAACTGTACAATGGAAAAAGGAACGTATCTTTAACAAATGTTGCTGGTCTACCTGGATATCTGCATGTAGAAGAATGCAAATAGACCCATATTAACACCTTACATAAAACTTAAGTCCAAGTGGATCAAAGACCTTAACATCATAAAACTGGACACATTAAATCTAATAGAAGAGGAAGTGGGGAAATGCCTCGAACTCATAGGCATAGGTGACAACTTCCTGAACAGAGCACCAATAGGCTCCAAGACCAACAATCAATAAATCAGAACTTATGAAATTGAAAATCTTCTGTAAGGCAAAGGACACTGCCATTAAAATAAAACAGCAGCCTACAGATTGGGAAAAGATCTTCACCAACCCCACATGTGACAGAGGGCTAATATACACATATAATTTTAAGTCTTGAAACACACTGACAAAACCATAAGTCTGAAAATTCAGGAATTGGTTTTATCTTCTTGCACACTCACTTTGTACATTTTAGGCAAGATTAGGCATGTTATTTCATGTTTGACTCTAACCTTTTTCTTTCTTTGAAAAGTAGTGATAAAAGCATTTGCCCTTGCAGAACGATCGAAGGATTACATGATATGATGCCTGGAAGATATTCAAAAAGTACTTGGCTCATTTTCAATACAACTTGTGAAACAGCTTGGTAACAGAATTACCTCAAAAAAAATTCTCTTTAGTTCCATTTATCTTTGCATTGACCATAGATTTTGATAAAGCATGTATTCTTGATTTATTAGTCTTAGACATTCTATTGACAACTTATGGAAGTATGGAATTTATACCATTAACCAATATCATGAAAATGAAAATATGATTCAATTCAATTATCAGTTGTGTGCACCACTTCGAGTGACAACATACTCCTCCAAATGTTTGATTCTGGGTCATTGCACAGAACATTACTGTCAGCACGCACTCTTCTTATTAGTGTTCTTATCACAGTGTCATTGGAAAAGATTGCTAAGGCAATACCAATTCTGATTACCCCCACCCTTTTATATTTTATATCCAATGAGGCGTCAGAGGTTAATAAACATAGTGAGTTTAAAGGATTACTCTCTGCTGAGGACCATTCATTTAGCCTAAAGTAATAAATGAGAGCGAATTGGACATTGGCTATTATTTAAAACCTTGGAAGAAGTCACTGATTCAGGGGCCTTCCCAATCCACAAAATCCAATGGATTTTGTCTTTTCCTATGTTTTCCCTTTGTTGCTTTGCATGTGCCATCATCTGTGTATTGGGGTCCTAGGGGTATTACTGGTCATCATTCATGATACTAAAACAATTTAATGAAGATCTCCCTTATGGCCCAGAACTTTGCTCCTGTTTTTGCCTGTGAAATTTTAAAAGTTGTCAAGTATTATAAAGCCTGTATCCCATATTCTCTTTTCTGCTATCCCATGGTTTGCCTTTCAAATGGTGCTTGGTGTTTACTTTCTTTAAGCATCACTATCCATTTGTTAGGCCTCCGGGCTTATTAAAATCCAGATTTCTATAGGAGGCTTACAGATGTTGTAGAATTAGAGAAAATTAGCTTCAGGTCTGGCAGTAATTTTCTAAAATAGATTCTGTCGATCTCACTGAAATCGAGGATTTCTTTGTTAAGCTGCCAAGCTACATAAATATTCTAGGAGCGCTGATTTTGTAACAGACTTTGACATGTATGAGCTAATTCTAGAGATCAGAGTTTTGCTGAAAACTGACAGCCTCAGGGAGCTTTAAAGTTCATTTTGGTGCCCATATGTATATGGAGGCTTGCATGACAGTTGATATATTATGAGGAAACCCCAAGGAGTCTGTGTGACAGTAACATGGGCGTGCAAATGAAAAGTGGCTGTTTAGGCTATGGATGGTTTATTGAGCAAGATGCAGCATTCAGTTTTATAAAATATTTTACTTTAAAATCTTTTATGATACTAGTCAGTATTATGGTATAATGTGTTACCTTATTATAACTCTCAACTTTCTCTTTTCCTATAAAGAATAATTTATAAAATTATAAGTTTTCATAAATTTGTAAAATATTACCAACTTTTGAAAAATTATCCATACTTATGTACTGGATGTTTTAGTGAACACACCCAGGACAAGTGATATGGGAGTTGGTATAGTCTTGGTCATACAAACATGGGAACCTGTGTTTGGATCCCTGGCACCAAAGTAAAATGCCTTAGTGAGACGGTACAAACCTAAAATCATCCCAATTGGAAAGTGTATGCAAAATGATCCTAGGCTTGCTGGCTAGCCAGCCTAGCTAAATTATTGGTTACTGAATTCAAGAAAAGACACCCGTCTCAAAAACTATGGTGAAGAAGAATTGAGGAAGATATAATTTTGGTCTCTAGCCTCTACATACACACGTAGAAGCACTCATATACATTTGTACACAGACGTGCATACACACACACACAGTCACACACATACACACACAGTCACTCACACACACACAGTCACACACACACATTTCACACAGTCACACACACATACACACACAGACACAAAGAGAGAGAGACAGAGAGAGAGAGAGAGAGAGAAATGTTAGTGTTGCAAATTAACCTGTAAGCTATAGTACTACACAATGTGACATTCGGAAGTGGTAAGGCATGAACACAGTGCCCTGAGTTATCTGAGGCCAGTCTGTGCTACACTATCGTTGACCACATTTTTTAAAATTGGTTCTATATAATAGGCATTTTACCTTAAATCATTCTAAATTGTTATACTAACATAAAGCCTAATGAGCTATTGGAAATATTTTCCATATTCATGGTCCTCATTCTGGTTTGAGGATGTGAAATGTTTTAGAAGTACCGTTGCCATCTGATATGTTTGAGAAAGTTATTGGATCTTTGTGAATCTGACCCAAACAATGGATTAATCACCTGATGGATTCATAATGTAACACATGAGCTGAAGAGAAAAAAAAAAAACATGAAAGGTTGAACCCTCATTGGCAAAGAAGATGACCCAAGGTGTGTCCTTGAGGGCTTTGTCTTCTCTGGTCCCTTCTTACACACCCAACCCCCTTTTCTGCTGGCTGACCATGATATTGTGAACTACTATTCTCTGCCATGTCCCCCCATTGCCGTTGATGTACAGATTCCTTTTGAAGCCATGATCCAAACTAAATCCTTCCTCAAATTATTTATGTCATATATTTCTTCTTCCATGTAAAAATACAAAATGGAGTTAAACTTTGTTGACATATTCTGTTATCACATATTATGACATAACATAGTACCTTCTGAGCAGTTTTTATAGGTTATTCTTAAAATTGCCAACACACATATTTTCAAAATTCCTATCCTGTAGGATTGACTGTACTGAGACATCATACAACTGTCCTTATGACCTCTTTTTAAAGTAATTTTAAAAGCCTACTGTAATAGTTGCTTTCATATTGCTAAAATTCAATGACAACAGAGATAAAAATGAAAAAGCTGTGAACATTTCTTACCAGTCTTTTCATGGGACCTATCCTTTCACTTCTAAACCTCAAAAATAAAGTAAGATAAGTGTGGTAGTTTTCAAAATGTCAGACCTATTTTTATATCATGTGTGAATATGTCAAAAATGGTACAAATTTTAGGGTTTTACTCAACAAATATTTTAGAAAAATTATTTCTTTGTAGTATGTGTAGTTTACATTTTAAAAACTCCTTTGTGAGATCCCACTGACTGTTTATACAACCAACATCCATAGAGTCTATTTAATGAATGTGGTTGAGGTATTGAAAGTCATAAACATATTATCTCTTGTGATAAATATAAAAACTCAGTTGAATGTAACAACAATAAAAATATAGTTTTTGTGTTCCTAGGTTTGGCCTCATAATAAAATTATAATAGATTCCTTGAAGCAGCATTATTGGCTCCCGCCATGCTAAAATACACAGCCATGATGAATGTGGATAGTTTTACATTTTCGAGATCAGATGAGATCGGGCGCGTTCAGGGTGGTATGGCCGTAGACTAGTTTTATATTTTAAATGGTAGAAAGTTATATGAAGTTATTCTATGGTAAACCTACACTATTACTACACATGTTCTGTTGACAACCCTGTCTTATTCTGTCATTCTCTCTCTTCTCCCATTCCTCCATCTCTTACTCTCCCACTCTCTCCCTCCATTATATCTGTGTCTACATCTCTCTGTGCAGGTGTGTATGTGTGCATGAGTGTGTGTGTGCATTCCCTGTTACAAAACATATAATAAGTTACATTCTTGGCTCAAAAATTATTACTTGGTTGTTAAATTCTCTGCAGAAACATGCCAATCTATTTCTGCTTTCTGTGACAATTTTCATTTAATCAGATCTTGGATGAGATCATTTCCTTCTTTCAGTCAATTTTCAAATGTCCATTATGAACCCAGAAAAATCCCTAGAATGTAAATGAGCAAATGAAATAAGAATGATAAAATGATAAAGAGAGAATGTGAATTGTTAAATAACATTTCTCACGTCTGTGGCTGTACTTGTGCCTGCTTCTTAGAGGATCACGTAACTTTGAATGTACCCTTTGCATCATATATTTATACTTTTCTATTATTTGGGTTTCGGTGGACTAAAATAATGAGTTTCAGTTACAGATATTTAACCATTTATCTTCTTAGACATTCTATGTGTTTACTGAGAGAGGACAAAAGACAATTTTAATTTACCTTTTAAAATCATGAGTGGGGGGCTGGAGAGATGGCTCAGCGATTAAGAGCACTGGTTGCTCTTCCAGAAGACCAGGGTTCAAATCCCAGCACCCACATGGCAGTTCACAGCTGTCTGTAATTGCCGGGCATGGTGCCAATGCCTTTAATCCCAACACTGGGGAGGTAGAGGCAGGCAGATCTCTATGAGTTCAAGGCTAGCCTGGTCTACAAAGAAGTGAGTCCTGGACAGCCAAGGATACACAAAGAAACCTTGTCTGGTGGGGGGGAACAAAACAAACAAACAAACAAAAACCGTAAAATCATGAGCCGATAGAGGTTCTGGGAAATAGATTCAACTAACCAGTGACATCTTAAACCTAAAACCCTCATTAGCACCCCTCCTACACACACATGCACGTATGCCCATGCCCACACACGCACACATGAACACACACAGGCACTCACTCATTTTGGGGCACAGATTTTCAAATACAAAGGCAGAAGAAAATGCCAGCATGTCCTCACCTCTACTCTGTTCCAACTCACTCAGATCCTCTCATTCCCCTTTTCTCTTTCTTTCTGTCATTAAAAAAAAATAGTTGAGTTTGAAATTAAAGGAAGGATAGCTACTTTCATTAATTAGAACACCTTCCTAAAGTATTTATATACTTTACAATAACTATTGTACACAGATCTCAAACGTTGGGCCATGGTAGTATATTGACAAAACAAATGTATTACATGAGACATCAGCTATGTTACCAAGATAATATATATTTTAATAGTTTGATGTATAAAAAATTATGCTAGACATCATTCACTTCTGATTTATAATCTGAAAATTAAAGTTACTTTTAGTTTTCTTCAATATTATATTTATATCTTCAGATTTTATTTCTGAATAATGAAACAATACATATTTAAAATTGTACATATTTAATATGGTATAATTATGATCTCAATCAATTAAATGATTTAGAATGTTCATAATAATATAATTGCTAACAATACTGTTACTCAAAATGTATAATTTTTGGTTTAGGAAATTATTTTCATCTCATTAACATATTATACCATTATATCCAGTGGATCATTTCAGTGAACAATCAGCAGCCCCTTTTTTTATAACCTTTATGTATAGCTATACCTCAGGCATTTGAAATATGTGTGTTCTAGATTGCTTTTGGTATAAAGAACATATGGATCTCATAGCTATAAAATCCTCAATAGTCTGAAGACTTCTCAAATTATTTTGTAGTCAGTGTTTTTATGTAAAGTCCTAAACTAAGATAAAGTATTGAAGTGTAATCTACAAATTATATCCCAAGTTGACATTTTAGATATCCTTAAGAAAAGAAGATGTTTTTAAAATTGTGAGGCAAGTTAGTATGAAAGCTGAGTTAGATATAGAACTTTAAACTCATGGAGATGGTTAGATAGTAGAATGTTAAAGTCAGGTGCCAAAAACATATGGACTGGACATTGGGAATGTATGCTAAGCCATATAACTCTCATAATTGTGGCCTATTTATTTCTGTTGTTTTGTATTGTATTTATTGTTATAAGCTGAACCATTTGTGGGACTGAAAGGGGGAGCTGTTGGGGGGAAAAAGATCTACCTTAAACAAAAAAAGGTAGAGGAGGGGGGGTTGGGGGGAAAGAGGGTGGAAGGGTGGGACAGGAAGGGGGAGTAGGGAGGGGATTGTGATTGAGATGTAACTTGAAGAAATAAAAACTAAATTATAAAAAAAGAAAACAAATCAGGAGTAAAAATAAAATTAGTATTTTAAAGACTTGTCTCTATAAACAGAAGTTTTCTGGGGTCAAACTATCTCTTACATTTTAAAAATAGCACATTTAGAGTTTAAAAGATCTTTATTAGGAGGCTCAAAACTATCAATTACTACAGTTCAGGGGACCTGATGCCCTTTTCTGTCTTCGGTGGACACCAAGCACTCACACGATGCAGATATATACATTTAGCCAAAATATTCACACAAATAAAACAAATAAATATTTAAAAATATTTACAGAGCTAAGAATATATCTCAGTGGTAGAACTATTGCCTACTATGCATGAGACCCTAAATACAATTTCCAGCACCACAAGATTTGTTCATTTCTCATGTTATAGCTTCTCAGTATAAGCTAGCGACTTCATATAGGGCTGTTTTGAAAAACTACAACATGCCAAAGGGGATTGAATTTTGTTAGACAATAACTATTGAGAAGGGAGGATGGTTATTGGAAAGCCTGACTTATAAATGCAAAATTGTCATCCTATGTCTTCCTTAAATTTTCTTTAAATCTGTAGCTCTTTTCTGTGTTGACACATGACATAAAAAAATTAGTAAATTACTATAACATCTTTCAAATTATGTAATAAAGACAATGGGGTTAATTCTGAGGCTTGGAATGTTATAGCTATGTAAGCGTAAAGTCTTCTAACTAATCTTATTTAAATATATTTGTTAATTTACTTGAATTTAAATATATTTACAAAATAGATATGTAATCAGAAATCTCTCCATAAACACTTGTAAGCAGATGATAATTGAAAACCAGATTAGTTAAGCAAAATCAATGTAATGAGAAATGTATCGTTCCAATGGGGTTGATAAATAATTGAATTGTATAACTCACAAACTACAAACAAATGTCACTTATTAGAATTATGTCCTTGTTTTATTTTTTAAGAGAAGTTACTTAGCTAACGATCTGTAAGAGTCAGGATAAGATGTATATGTGGAGAAGTAGTCAGGAAAATATAGATTCATACAACTGAAAGGACAACCACTAAAAAATTCCAGGTAGTCCACTGTGGCACTATATAGGGAATTGTAGAGAAGTAGGCTAAATCATCCAAAGAGCAGACTTTGAAGGCTTCGTACCATGCAATAATTTTCAGAATTTATTCTGGCTCTTTGAAAAGATGCATTAGAAACCCAGGTCAGAGGCTCAGGGATTAATTAAGATACTGCAGCTGCAGTTTGATGAGAAATGTCGAGATTACTGGCAGTGCATGATGGAAAGAACATAGATCAATTAGACTTGGTGCCAGTTGGATAATGGTTGAGATTATGTTTGCTGAAGATGTGGAGCCTTGGGGAAGGGGCTCCACAGTAGCACTCAGGATACACCGGTTGTACAGGTTTATACACTAGCCATGCATGCGTGACTGAGTGCCTACAGAACTGAAATCCAAATAACAATGCTGTAATCATTCTTTTCTGTCTCTAAGGGATTGTTCTAGTACCCACTGATTAGGATTGAAGTGGTAGAACTGAGAATTACCTGAGTGCATCTTTCTATACATCCTATGTCATATTTCTATTATAGCAACTAAAGACGTGTAAATGCTATGTGAATAATTGCTATGTTCTATTGTTTACATAATAATGTCAAGGAAAAATTCTGGGGATGTTTGCTATAGTTGAATTTTCCCAAGGTATTTTCAATTTGTAATTACTTGCTTGCACATATGCAGAAACCCATGACTTGAGGACTAAGTAGATACTAATGTATTTACCTCATTAAATAATACCATCACTTTAAATATGTCAAGATAGAAGAGATGATATAGGTTGGGATATCAATTATAGATAAAAGTAATTTCCTGGTTCAAATACTTTGATCGTTATCTAACCGAGAAGAGTCTTCAACGTCTCACATGCCTGAAGTGAACATGGTGGTACTAAATTTAAAAAAGGTGGGCTCGCTCTTTTGCTTTCTCTTTTGTTCTTTTGTTCTCCTCCCATATCCCTGTCCCTCTCTTCCTCATGACTTTCTTTCTCTCTCCATGGCTCTCCCCTTAACTTCCTAGCTTAATAACCTTATACCAGGAAAAAAAAAAAAAACAGGCTAACTCCTTAGATTAACCCAAGGAATTATCTCATCAGAAGTACCATCACCAATGATTCCAGTTTCTGTGGGCTTACAGGTGGAAACATTTGAGTTTTCATCCCCTTTACAACTTTTCCCCCTAGCAGATCTTTCTGTTTTCTATCATCAGATCCTTGTGAAACTACTTTCTGCTCTTATGATGTAAGCCCTTTGTTTGAGAAGAAGACCTGCTCCTCTTTTCAAAGACTTTTGTTGTTTTCTCATTTCATGTGTTAAGGTTCTGAGGACCCAGAATTCCTTAAACCCCACAGCCACTGGCGAAATGAGGACTCAGTGACCCCTCCTCACTTGCTTGCTTCTGTTTGGTCGTGACTCTATCTCTCTGTGTGTACTCTGGACATTATGTACTCAAATAAAGGACAAAATGTTCCAGGTGACAAAGGACAATTCTTGCACGGAAATGTTCTTCCATGAGGCTTACTATATAGAACTCAGAAATAATGACCATGGTGCTTTTTAAGACAGGCAGTGGTGTCTGGCTACACATGAGACCTGAGCACAGGTCATGTGAAAGGACAATGCAGGACCTGCCTATTAAATGTCAGAAAACTGAGACACTGACTCAGCCAGGGCCATGTCACCGTCTCAACCCAGTTTTCCACTTTAATCCTTTTAACAGGTTAAGATATTTTAAGTGTCATTCTCATACTTGTCCCTGGGTCCTAAAAATCACTGTACAATATAAGAAGAGAGCAGTTAGATATTTGTGCTAAAAATATAAATGGATTTTGAAAGTATGCCAGGAAGAATACGCTGCAAGTTTTCCTTTTTGCTGCTTCCATTTGTTGTCCTACAGGAAGTTTGAGTGGATTTCTTGGTAAATAACGCTTTGATGATGAACTGCCTTTCATGATGAAGGCATTCACCTGAGTGGCTTCCTTCGTTCCTTCGTTCCTTCGTTCCTTCCTTCGTTCCTTCCTTCCTTCCTTCCTTCCTTCCTTCCTTCCTTCCTTCCTTCCTTCCTTC
>CAJQZJ010017430.1:1415286-1461386 GCA_907164525.1 Lophiomys imhausi | reverse complement strand
TAGAAAATAACTGTGATAGACTGTCATAGTAACTAACAAAATGACACATTTTCATGACTATTAGTTTCCGTTTCTTAATTATCCTAAACAGTTTATGTGGGTTGGTAGCGAGAGGTCAAAACTTGACATTTCAGTTTTAAGTATTTTTAACAAAATGCACATCCTATCACCGGCAGCTTCTCAATAGACAGAAGCTGCTTCTGAAATCACCTACAGATGCTAAGGGCAAAAACAGCTATAGCAGTTTTGTAACAGAAGCATGAACCTAGTGGACTTACATGATCTGTTTTTAAGGCTTACTCTAAAGCTACAGCATGGTGGAATATTAATTCACTAAAATGACTATAGAAATTGAGATTTATAAAGCAATAGGAATAGAAACAGAAAGCAATAGAAAACCTTGACATAAACCAACATGAGTACAGTTAATTTTTTTTATTATAAACATGCCAAGAAAACTAAATTCATGAAAGTTTAGAAAGGTCATGGACCTATACATTGAATGAATAACTTGATCTACACCTTATGTTGTATACAATTAAGAAATTTGCTATTCTACCCAATGTAAAGCTATAGGAAACATAAAATTAAAAAAAGAAGAAGAAAAAGAAATCTGCAATCTGGTACAAGATTGGGCTTTTAATAGGAAGAATATTATGAACTATTAACAAATAATTACCTTATTTTGTCGAAATTGAAAACCTCGGTCTTGTGACAGTAAGGCTAGGGAATGACTGAAATAGTTATTTCTTAAGCTTGTTGTGCAAAATTAGGGCTTGGGTATGGGCTCAATTTTCAGAGTGCTTGCCATGAAAGCTCAGATCTCCAACACGCTCATGATAGTCAGGCTTGGGGTTGGGCTTCTGAAACCCCAGCTGGCCAGCCAAGCTAGATGTAATATGAACCCAAGGTTTAGCGAGAAATCCTATCTATAAATGTGATGAGTGAGCATGCTGGTGGTTCATTTGATTCATTCAGGGATATCTCTGGGAGTTCTAGGCCAGCCTAGTCGACATGATGATTTCCAGTCCACCCAGGACTACATAGTGAGATCCTGTCTTGAAATGAAATGAACAATAAGATGTAGAAACAAAACTAACCTAACTTTAACTTCTGACCTCTACATGCACCCACAAAAATGAATGCATTCCCCATACCAGTACACACACACAATGTACACATACACACACACACATACACACACAGCACAAATATACATGTACACACACACATACACACAGAGAGACAGAGACCATAGACACAGAGACAGACAGACACACAGACAGAGTGCAAAATTATGTACAGTTATTTGTAAAGAGTTTGTAGTTTTTCTTACATCCTTACACAGGACTACTTTTCTATTTTGTGACCCAAAGATTAATCCATGCAAAGACTTGTAGGTGAATGTTATTAATAATTTTATTTATAGTGTTTCAAGACAGAAGCCATACAATGTGAAAGTAAAAACTGTGTGAGTAGCACTCCTGTTATTTATGAAATTGTCGTAGATTGTAAAGGAAAAATTCAGTAGAATTATAGATGTGTAATTTGGCAGAAATAAAGAGGTGCCCTTTATGCAGAATACAGTTAGGAACCCTTTGTAGATCTTAACGCAATTAAAAATGAAAGGATGGAAAAAAATATTTGATGAGATTTGAGACCTACTACTCAGAGCTAATTATGCTAATAATTCTTTCATTAAAAACTATTTTCTGTTAAGTTTTCTCAACTTAATTAAATATGTGACAATCAACAGAATTAATTGCATCATTGCTATGGAGAATTCTGTAATCTACAAAATCAAAGTAGAAAGTCAAATGCCACGAAAGTTTAAGACTAGAAAAATAGCTCCATTATATTTCAAAAAGTATTATTTTAAGTTTGCTTTAAAGAGAACTATGTTGAAAAAAATTTTGCTCAAAACTTTCATTTGATGGAGCTGAAGCGGTATCTTAGACATTTAGGTCACTTGGTGCTCTTGTGGAGGAGCCGTGTTCAGTACCCTGTACCCACATAGCAGCTCACAACCATCTGTAACTCCAGTCCAGAAGATCAGATACCCTCTTCTGGCCTCTTTGGCACAACACACACACACACACACACACACACACACACACACACACACACACACGTGTGGTACACATACATATATTCAGGTAAAAACATTTATATGCATAAAATAAAAATAAATAGATCTTTTAAAAATATTTCACTTATTATTGTATTTACTCCAGTTTAAAAATTACCGAATAGAATCAGCATATTCAAAAGCAAAACTTCATGTAGCGATATAATTTAGTGTCATCGTCAATAACAGACACCATGTTACCTATTAGAACTATTAATGCAAATAGAGCACAGCTCATTATTCATAGTGTGAGGAAGAAGACAGAAAACACACACTAATAAATGACTGGTTATCATGGACAAAACGTAGCACTAGCCCTGATAAGCATAGTGTGTCACTGTGGACTGTGCAACCAGGGAAGCTGGCCTGGAGCGAGAGTGAGGTTGAAACATATCCAAAAACCCTGGAAATCTCATATATCAGCAGGAGTAAGGACCACTCCTTCCCTGTTCCAGATCTGCATGTCCCTGTCATGTCCCTGTGCATGTAGTCCAGTGCAACCCCCATCTCCATATTTGTGGAGGTAATCACGTAGTCTATGTCCAATTCACAGGGCTAACTTCCTCCCTCCCAATAAGAACCTGTCCAACATGCATTAGAATTCCTCTTCATGTAAATGAAGCATTCCCAGAATCTCAACCCCAGCCTGTAATTCACACTCACCTGAAAACCCCTACTCACTCCCTAAGGTTTATATATCCCTCTAAGAGAGTTGTTTTACTAAATAATGCCATCTAGAAGAGCTGTTTCACTTTCCCTCATAAAGAACTGTAACTCTGAAAACCATTGCAGAAAAGGCCTCCACCCATCCCCCAGGCACTCACAGTAGATGGGAGATACTGCTGGCCAGCTCATTTCCGTTCAGCTTCATCCTTTCCAGCCTGGTGTGCAGCAGTGTCTGGACATCCAGAGAGAAGAAGTGGAACACAGAATGACTTCTCATCTACTCACCGCTGTCATAGTCACATCCTGAAGATACCAAATCTTCAAATGACTAATTCTGACTCTGTCCCGCCAGCTATTCTGTACTGTTAACCCCTATCATGGCACTTACTAGTTTCTATTGGATGTACTTAACCACAGTTGTTCCTGTTAACAGTGGGTTGTTGGAGGAACCACAGTTTATTTATCACAGTGAGTGAGGATTTTTGAAATGAGCATTGAGTATACAATGGAAGAAAGTATGAAAAAAGAGTGGCCAGCTATGGTACCCGCTAAAAGAATGGCTTTAGGTGATTAAAGACAACGTCACTGGGAACGAGGCTTCATTCAAAAAGAAGAGAAAGTAAGAGTATATAAGATCTTAATAAGATCAAGGATTGCAAAGAGTGCTCGTGAATTAAGGGAAGAATTTTTGGAGAAAAAAATGTCAGTTACAAAGAGTGAGTAAGTTTGAGATTTTGACAGGACACTCTTGTGGAAAAAAAATCTCAATAAGGGTAAAAACACAGATCTTGGAGTCTGGAATGAACTGTAGGTTAGCTAAAGATTGGGGTTTTAAAATCATTACCTTGATTCTGTAGTTGTGAAAGGGTTGACAATTGCCAAGGAAAATACTCTAAGGTGTATTAACATAAGAGAGGGCAGGATATTGAGCAATTCAAAGAAGTTCTCAAGAATAGAAGTCAGGTGAAGATAGCAGAGAATGCAATACTTGTCGTGAGTACATTTCAGGAAAGGAGAGGGGAGAAGACAGAAACAAGGGAAACTTCCAAGGGAAATATGATGCTAATTAAACCAAAACTATACATTTAAATATTCTATTATTTATGTACTACCTGAGAGAATGATGAGAGTGATCAAATCCAAGCAGAACTCCTCCTCCGTGTGTTTTAGCACCATTATATCAATCTTTATTTGAAAGTTGGTTTTCTTGCCCATTGTATTTGGTAAATGGCTTTGTTTCTGTTTTGAATGAGAGATTGAAGCTTCCGGATATATTTGGATGGATGATTTATATAAGTCTAACCTAAGGCTACTATGTTTATCTCTGACATTTGAAGGAGTATCTGATTGTTGTGATCAAGTAGCTGATAGTGCTTTTAACATACTATTTGAAGTCAGGATTTGCATTTGTAAGAAACTATTGTTAAGGACTGAGGAGGAGATGACTTAGCAGAGAAAGCTCCTTGCCATGAAACCTAAAGATGTGCCCTCTCTTCTATCTAAAGAACCAAGATAGTAGAAGTCAAGAATCTGCTCCCACTACTTGTTCTCTGACTATTACTGGACATTCTGGGGAGTCTCTCCACATTCATTATTTCATACTAGAAAATTCAGATTTCCTCTTGACGCTCTTAGCCTCATTAATGAGGAAAAATTTAGAAACAGTCTCAAACAAAAGCTCAAGGAAAAGGTAAGTAGAGTTCAAAAGAAATTTACCTTGGGGCAGGCAAGATGTAAATCTTGGAAGCTTCTTGGGGGAGAATGGAGAAGAGAAGGAAAATAAGCTGTGCCACTGAATGTGAGAAGCTTGGGGGTCAGCTGCAAGGCAACAGGCTGATACGTGGCAGGAAGTGCAACTCTTTCTATAATAGAATTTGGAAGCCTAAAGTGCCCCACAAAGCAGACTCAAGCTTTGGAAGAACAAGGCATAAAAAAATAAATACTTAGGCGTTCTCTAGTTCCATCCATTTGGCTGCAAATTGCATGATTTCCTTGTTTCTGATGGATGACTAGTATTCAATTGTGTAGATGTACCACAGTTTTGTTTTTTTTTTTTTTTTTTTTTTATCCATTCCTCGGTTGAGGGACATTTGGGTTGTTTCCAGTTTCTAGCTATTACAAATAAGGCTCCTATGAATATAGATGAGGAAATCTCCTTCTGGTTTGGTGAGGAATCATTTGGATATATACCCAGAAGTGCTATGGCTGGGTCTTGAGGTAGAACTATTCCAAGTTTTCTAAGATTTTGCCAGATTGATTTCCATAGTGGTTGTACAACTTTGCACTCCCACCAGCAATGTTGGAGTGAGTGTTCCCCTTTCTCCACAACTAGAAAAGCTCATCCTGAGTGAGCTAACCCAGACTCAGAAGGATGAACATGGCATCTATTCACTTATAATTGGATTTTTAAAAATAATTTATTTTTTATTTCTTCAAGTTACATCTCAATCACAGTCCCCTCCCTACTCCCCCCTCCAGTCCCACCCTTCCACCCTCCTCCCCCTCAACCCCCCATCCTCTTCCCTTCTTTTTTTTTTTTTTTTTTTAGTTTAAGGTATTTCTTTTTTCCCCACAACAGCTCTCCCTTTCAGTCCAAAAAATGGTTCTTTTTCTTATAACTATAAATACAATACAAAACAACAGAAATAAATAGGCCACAATTATAAGAGTTATATGGCTTAGCATACATTCCCAATGTCCAGTCCATATGTATTTGGCACCTGACTTTAACATTCTACTATCTAACCATCTGCATGAGTTTAAAGTTCTATATCTAACTCAGCTTTCATACTAACTTGCCTCATAATTTTAAAAATATCTTCTTAGATCCAGAACATCCTCTTGATTCCTAAACAACTCAAAATTTAACTATGAGACTCTAGCTATCTATTCTTCAACCACCTCAGAGACCTGAGAAGGATAAATATATCTGATTATATAGGAAGTGCAGGGCCTGCAGCTTCCAAAACTAAGAAATGACATACCAGTGGCTGCCTGGACAGTTCCCATTTTCTCTCCATAAATTACAGCATCAATCTTCAGCCATTTGGCCCCGTTTCTCTGACAGACATTGATTGTAGAGCAGGAATTATGAAGGACTTACCTACCCTGTCTTGGCAGAGCTAGGCTGTCGACTTATCTACTTCCAAGTTTTGTCCTTTTTGGACAGAAGTCTGTCTACAGTTGAAGCAAGGGGTTTTTCTTGCCAAGAGAAAGGCTTACCACCAATTCAATCATCTTCCACTGGAGATTCTTTGATGTTCATCTTCTACTTGAAGTAGAATAGGGGGTGCTGTCAGGAGCTGACATGTCTCGATATCAAAAAATCTTAAGTTAAGAAAACATCTTTGAATGCCATATTCTGCAGATCTCTTGAGGTTTTTGAAGATGCCCTATCTCTTATATTTAGATAAGCAAATATTGCTTGTCTCTTAGCAACTTGATTTCTGAGAAGCTTAGAAAATAACTGTGATAGACTGTCATAGTAACTAACAAAATGACACGTTTTCATGACTATTAGTTTCCGTTTCTTAATTATCCTAAACAGTTTATGTTGGTTGGTAGCAAGAGGTCAAAACTTGACATTTCATTTTTAAGTATTACTAAGAACAATACCTTTAAGAAGCATTACCCTTAATTTTGTATCAATATACAAAGATCAATACCAATGTGGCCAAATATAATCTTAATTTTGTATCAATATACAAAGATCAATACTGATGTAGCCCAATACAATCTTAATTTTATATCAATATACAAGGATCAATACCATTGTGGCCAAATATAATCTTAATTTTGTATCAATATACAAAGATCTTAGCCATATAGTACATGATACCTATACTACAACCAATGCACCAAAGGGAACATGAACATAGACTTAGTTACCTGTCAATGAGACACTTTTCCCTAGTGGTCCTGCCACTTAGGATCCCAGTGTATGAGTAGACTCTTGGCACTCATAGGACTGCTGAACTGGGACAGGGGATTGATATGTAGGGACACTCCACTTCAGAGGAGTGTGATGGAAGGGAGAGGAAGTAGAAGGTGGGAGGGTGGGACTGGGAGGGGTAGAAAGAGGGCACTGTGATGGAGATGTAACCTGAAGTAATAAATAAAAACAAAAAAATATTAGGCCTTTTGAGTTAGGATTCATAAAGGCAGATCAGCCCACCAGAATTTCTACATAGGTTATAGTGACTGCACTAGGTAGAGGGAATTCTGGGAAGGAAAGGCATGTATATCATTAAAGGGGAAATAGCTTCATCTATCTCTCTAGCATAGCTTGTTGTGAACATATTTGTTTTTCTTTAATATTTATTAATTCAGGGTACATCTTCATCACAGTGCTCTCTCACCACCCCTCCCAGTCCTGCCCTCCCACCCTCCACCTCCTATCCCTTCCATCCACTCCTCTGGAGTGGAGTATCCTTACATAACAGTTGCCCACCCAAGTTCAGGAGTCATATGAGGGCCAAAAGACTCCTCATACACTGGGGGCCTACAAGGCAGCACCACTAGGGCAAAGTGTCTCATTGATAGGAAAAAAAAGTCTATGTTTCTGTTTCCTTTGGTGCATTGATTGTAGTACAGTTATCCTGTACTATATGACTAAAATCGGATTATAAGTGAATAGATGCCATGTGCATCCTTCTGAGTCTGGGTTAGCTCACTCAGGATCAGCTTTTCTAGTTCCATCGATTTGGCTGCAAATTGCATAATTTCATTGTTCCTGATAGCTGAATAATATTCCATTGTGTAGATGTACCACAGTTTTTTAACCCATTCTTCGGTTGAGGGACATCTGGGTTGTTTCCAGTTTCTAGCTATTACAAATAAGGCTGCTATAAACATAGATGAGGAAACTTCCTTGTGATTTGGTTAGAAATCATTTGGATGTATACCCAGAAGTGGTATGGCTGGGTCTTGAAGTGGAGCTATTCCAAGTTTTCTAAGATATCACCAGACTGATTTCCATAGTTGTTGTACAAGCCTGCACTCCCACCAGCAATGGAGGAGGGTTCCCCTTTCTCCACACCCTCACCAGCATGTGCTGTCATTTGAGCTTTTGATCTTAGCCATTCTGACAGGTGTGAGATGGAATCTCAGAGTCATCTTGAGTTACATTTCTCTGATGATTAAGGATGCTGAGCATTTCTTCAAGTGTCTATCAGCCATTAGGGATTCCTCCTTTCTGAATTATCTGTTTAGCTCTGTTCTCCTTTTTTTTGATTGGATTATTTGGTTTGGCATTTAATTTCTTGAGTTCTTTGTAAATTTTGGATATTAGCCCTCTGTCAGATGTGGGGTTGGTGAAGATTTTTTCCAAATCTGTGGGTTGCCATTTTGGTCGAAAGATAGTGTCTTTTGCCTTACAGAAGATTTTCAGTTTCATGAGATCCCATTTATTGATTGTTGGTCTTAGATCCTGATCTGTTGATGTTCTGTTGAGGAAACTGTCACCTGTGACAATGAGTTGGAGGGTTTTACCCACTTTCTCTTCTAATAGATTTAGTGTGTCCAGCCTTATGTTAAAGTCTTTGATCCACTTGGACTTAAGTTCTGTACAAGGTGATAAGTACGGGTCTAATTTCATTCCTTTACATGTTGACATCCAGTTGGACCAGCACCATTTGTTGAAGATGTTGTCCTTTTTCCATTGTACGGTTTTGGCTTCGTTGTCAAACATTAAGAGACCATAGGTGTATGGCTTCATTTCTGGGTCTTCAATTTGATTCTTTTCATCCACTGGTCTGTTTCTATACTAGTACCATGCTGTTTTTATTACTATTTCTCTGTAGTACACCTTGAAATCTGGGATGGTTATGTCTCCAGATTTTTGTTTGTTTGTTTGTTTTTGTTTTGTTTTTTATTGTACAGGACTGATTTAGCTATTCTGGGTTTTTTTTTTTTGTTGTTATTCCATATGAAGCTGAGAATTGCTTTTTCCAGGTCTATAAAGAATTGTGGTGATATTTTGATAGGAATTGCATTGAATCTGTATATTGCTTTTGGCAGGATGGCCATTTTTATTATGTTGATCCTACCTATCCATGAGCATGGAAGATCTTTCCATTTTCTGATGTCTTCATCAATTTCTTTCTCCAAGGACTTGAAGTTATTGTCATATAGGTCTTTCTCTTGCTTGGTTAGAGTTACCTCCAAGTATTTTATATAGTTTGTGACTATTGTGAAGTGTGTTGTTTCTCTAATTTCTTTCACAGCCCATTTATTTTTTTCATAAAGAAGAGCTTCTTATTTTTTAAATTAATTTTGTATCGAGTCACCTTGCTGAATGTGTTTGTCAGCTCTAAGAGTTCTCTGGTGGAATTTTTGGGGTCGCTTATGTATACCATCATGTCGTCTGCAAATAGGGGTAATTTGACTTCTTTGTTTCCAATTTGTATCCCCTTGATCTCCTTTAGCTGTCTTATTGCTCTAGCAAGAACTTCAAGTACTATATTGAAGAGATATGGCAAAAGTGGACATCTTTTCTTGTCCCTGAGTTCAGAGGAAATACTCCAAGTTTCTCTCCATTTAATTTGATGTTGGCTACTGGCTTGCTGTATATTTCCCTTATTATTTCTAGGTATGATCCTTATATTCCCGTTCTCTCCAGGACTTTTAGCATGAAGGGGTGTTGGATTTTGTCAAATGCTTTTTCAGCATCCAGTAAGATGATCATGTTTTTTTTTTTTTTCTTTTACCTTGTTTATATGGTGAATTACGTTGATGGATTTTCATATATTGAACCATCCTTGCATTCCTGGGATGAAGCCTACTTGATCATGGTGTATGATATGTTTGAGGTGTTCTTGGATTCGGTTTTCCAGTATTTTATTAAGTATTATTGTGAGTTCGTTCATGAGGGAAATTGGTATGAGGTTCTCTTTCTTTGTTGGGTCTTTGTGTGGTTTAGGAATCAGGGTGACCGTGGCCTCATAGAATGAGTTTGGCAGTGTTCCTTCAGATTCTATTTTTGGAAGAGTTTGAACAGTATTGGTGTTAGTTCCTCTTTGAAGGTCTGGTAGAATTCTGTGCTGAAACCATCTGGCCCTGGGCTTTTTGTTTGTTTGTTTTGGGTTTTTTTTTTTTTGGAGATTCTTAATGACTGTTTCTATTTTCTTAGGGGTTATAGGGCTTTTTAATTTGTTAACCTGATCTTGATTTAACTTTGTTAGGTGGAATCTATCAAGAAAATTGTCCATTTTGCTTAGATTTTCAATTTGGTGAAGTACAGATTTTTAAAGTAGGATCTAATGATTCTCTGGATTTCCTCAATGTCTGTTGTTATTTCTCCCTTTTCATTTCTGATTTTGTTGATTTGGATTTTTTTCCCTCTGCCTTTTAGTTAACTTGGCTAAGGGTTTGTCTATTTTGTTGATTTTCTCGAAGAACCAACTCTTGGTTTCATTGATTCTTTGTATCGTTTTTTGTTGTTGTTGTTTCTAAGTTGTTGATTTCAGCCCTAAGTTGGTGATTTCCTGCCTTCTGCTCCTCTTGGGAGTGTTTGCTTCTTTTTTTTTTTTTCCAGTTCTTCCAGTTCTGCTGTTAATTCGCTAATATGAGCTGTCACAATTTTCTTTTTGAAGGCATTTAGTGCTATGAAGTTTCATCGTAGCACAGCTTTCCTTGTGTCCCATAGGTTTGGGTATGTTGTGCCTTCATTGTCGTTGGATTTTAAGAAGTCTTTGATTTCCTTCTTTATTTCTTCCCTGACCCAGTAGTCATCCAGTAGAGAGTTGTTTAGTTTCCATGAGTGTGTAGGCTTTCTTTTATTTCTGTTGTTGTTGAAGTCCAGCTTTATTCCATGATAGTCTGGTTAGATACAGGGTGTTATTTTAATTTTCTTGTATCTGTTGAAGCATGCTTTGTGTCCAACTCTACAGTCAATTTTAGAGAAGGTTCTGTGTGGTGCTGAGAAGAAGGTGTATTCTTTTGTGTTTGGGTAAAACATTCTGTAGATATCTGTTAGGTCCCTTTGGTTCATGACCTCTGTTAGACTCATTATTTCTCTGTTTGGTTTCTGTCTCGATGATGTCCATTCTTGTGAGTGGGGTGTTGAAGTCTCCCACTACTAATGTGTGGGGATCGAAGTTTGGTTTATGTTTTAGAAGAGTTTGTTTTACAAATGTAGGTGCCCTTGTATTTGGGGCATAGATATTCAATATTGAGATGTTCTCTTTATGGATATTCCTTAATGAGTATGTAGTCCCCTTCTCTATCTTTTTTTTTCTTTTTTTAAATAGGTTCATTTATTAATTCAAGTTACATCTCTATCACGGTCCCCTCCCTCCTCTCCTCCTGGTCCCTCCTGCCCACCCTCTACCCCCTCTCCTACCTATTCTACTCCTCCAGTGTGGGAGGTCCCAACATATCAGCCCCCCTCAGTTCATCAGTCACATGAGGGCTAAGAGCTTTCTCTTGCTCTGGGGCCCAACTTGGCAGTTCCATTAGGGTAAAGTGTCCCACGAACAGGTAACAAAGTCCATAACTGAGACTGTCCCACCCCTACTTGTTAAGGGATCTGTATGAGGACCCAGTTGCCTATCCTCTATATTTGTATATGGGGGTCTAGGTCATGTTTAAGCATTTTTTTCTTATTTTGGTTAGTGTTTTTGTTGCTGTAAGCCCCTAGGGGGCAGGTGACTTGGTTCTGTTGAAATTCATGTGTGATCTTGACCCCTCCATGTCTCTCTATTCTTCCTTTCTTTCTTACATAGGGCTTCAGAGCTACACATAATGTTTGACTGTGTGACCTAGCATCTGTTTTGATCTGCTGGGTGGAATTTCTCATAGGATAGCTATGCTAGGTTCCTGTTCCTTTTGGTCTGTGGGTTGTAGGACAGTCATCCTGTACTATATGACTAACATCCAGTTATAAGTGAATACATGTCTTGTGAATCTTTCTGAGACCACCTATATATATATATATATATATATATATATATATTTATTTCTTCAAATTACATCTCAATCACAATCCCCTCCCTACTCCCCCCTCCAGTCCTGCCCTCCCACCCTCTTCCCCCCTTTTTTAAAGTTTAAGGTATATCTTCCCCCCCGCAACAGCTCCCCCTTTCACTCCAACAAATGGTTCTTTCTCTTATAACAATAAATACAATACAAGACAACAGAAATAAATAGGCCACAATTATGAGAGTTATATGGCTTAGCATACATTCCCAATATCCAGTCCATATGTATTTGGCACCTGACTTTAACATTCTACTATCTAACCATTTCCATGAGTTTAAAGTTCTATATCTAACTCAGCTTTCATACTAACTTGCATTCCAATGTTAAAAACATCTTCTTAGATCCAGAACACCCTCTTGATTTCTAAATAACTCAAAATTTAACTATGAGACTCTAGCTATCTAGTCTTCAAACACATCAGAGACCTGAGAGGGATAAATATATCTGATTATATAGGAAGTGCAGGGCCTGCAGGTTCCAAAACTAAGAAATGACATACCAGTGGCTGCCTGGCCAGTTCCCATTTTCTCTCCATACATTACAGCATCAATCTTCAGCTGTTTGACCCAGTTTCTCTGACAGACATTGATTGTAGAGCAGGAATTATGAAGGACTTGCCTACCCTGTCTTGGCAAAGCTAGGCTGTCAACTTACCTGCTTCCAAGTTTTGTCCTTTTTGACAGAATTCTGTCTACAGTTGAAGCAAGGGGTTTTTTCTTGCCAAGAGATAGTCTTGCCACTAATTCAACCATCTCCCACTGGAGATTCTTCGATGCTCATCTTCTACTTGGAGTAGAATAAGGGGTGCTGTCAGGAGCTGTCTCGATATAAAAAATCTTAAGTTAAGAAAACATCTTTGAATGCCATATTCTGCAGATCTCTTGAGGTTTTTTGAGGATGCCCTATCTATCTCTTATATTTAGATAAGCAAATGTTGTTTGTCTCTTAGCAACTTGATTTCTGATTAGCTTAGAAAATAACTGTGATAGACTGTCATAGTACCTAACAAAATGACAAGCTTGCATGACAATTAGTTTGCCTTTCTTAATTATCCTAAACAGTTTATGACAGTTGGTAGCAAAAGACTGAAGCTTCACATTTCATTTTTAAGTATTACTAGGTACAGTGTCTTTAAAAAGCATTACCCTTAATTTTGTATCAATATACAAAGATCAATACCAATGTGGCCAAATATAATCTTAATTTTGTATCAATATGCAAAAATCAATACCTATGTAGCCCAATACAGTCTTAATTTTGCATCAAAATACAAGGGTCAATACCATTGTGGCCAAATATAATCTTAATTTTGTATCAATATACAAAGATCAATACTGATGTAGCCCAATACAATCTTAATTTTGCATTAATATACAAAGCTCAATACCAATTTAGCCAAATATAATATTAATTTTTTATCAATATACAAAGGTCTCTATCTTTTTTGATTAATTTCAGTTGAAAGTCTATTTTATTTGATATTAAAATGGCTACTCCAGCTTGCTTCCTGAGTCCATTTGCTTCCTGGGCCCTTTACTCTGAGGTAGCATCTATCTTTGTAAGTGAGATGTGTTTCTTGTATGCAGCAAAATGATGGGTTTATTTAAGGATCCATTCTGTAAGCCTGTGTCTTTTTATTGGGGAGTTGAGTCCATTGAGGTTGATATTAAACCAAAGGTTGTTATTTCCTATTATTTTGGTGTAGGTGGTGGTTGTGTGTTTCTTTTAGTTTAGCTGCAGTGGAATTTTTTGCTTCCTTTGTTTTCTTGGGTGTAGTTATCTTCTCTGGGTTGGAATATTTCTTCTAAGATCTTCTGTAGGGCTAGATTTGTGGGTAGAAACTGTTTAAATTTGATTTTGTGTTGAAACATCTTGGTTTCTCCATATGTTGATAGTGGGTTTTGCTGGAAATAGTAGTCTGGCTGGGCACCTATGTTCTCTCAGAGCTTGTAGGATGTCTGCCCTGGTCTTTCTGACTTTTAAAGTTTCTGAGGAGAAGTCAGGTGTAAATCTGTTGGGTCTGCCATTGTATGTGACTTGGCCTTTTTCTCTTACAGCTTTTAATATACTTTCTTTGTTCTGTACATTTGGAGTTTCAATTATTATGTGGCGAGAGGAGTTTCTTTTCTAATCTAATCTGTTTGGTGTTCTGTAAGCCTCTTAGAATTTCATTGGCATCTCTTTCTTTAGGTTTGGGAAGTTTTCTTCTATGATTTTGTTGAAGATGTTTCCTGGACCTTGGAATAGGGAATCTTCTCTTTCCTCTATGCCTATAATTCTTGGGTTCTGTCTTTTCATTGAGTCCTTGATTTCTTGAATGTTATGGGTGAGGACTTTTTTAGATTTCTCATTTTCTTTGGTTGTTGTACTGATTTCTTCAGTCGAATCTTCCACCCCTGAGATTCTGCCTTCCATCTCTTGTATCCTATTTTTGATACTCATGTCTGTAGTTCCTGTTCTCTTCCCTTGATTTTCCACCTCCAGTATTGTTTTGATTGTGTTTTCTTTATTGGGGATTCTACTTCCAATTTCAAGCCTTGAACCCTTTTATTTGTTTTATACATTTCCTGTTCCAATTTGCTTGTCTTTGTCTGCAAATCTTTCAAATATTTCATTGCCTTGTCTCTTTCCTGTTCATGTTTGGCTGCATTGGCTTGGATGTCTCTAATGGTATTCTCCATTGCTTTTATTTGTAAAATTGAGGATTCTTTGTATTCTTTCAGTGATTTCATTTCTTCTTGAAAGGACTTCATCATTTTCCTAAGTATAGATTTGTCATCATTTTTATGTGTTTCAGCTGTGTTGGGATGTTCAGGGCTTGCTGTGTTAACCTCGCTGAATTTTGTTGGAGTCATATTTCCCTGATTTTTGTCAGTTTTGCTCTTTCACTGACCTTTAGCCATGTGGTTGCCCTAAACTGAATATTCCTGATGTCTTCTGGACCGTTTCAGTGGCATTGCCAGTCCTCTTTAGGGTGTTGCAGTTGCAATGTGAATATTGGGTGCTCAGGTAGTAGGGAAGTACCTCTCTCTGTCAGTTGGGTACCTCCCAAGACCCTGCAGTGATCAGATCTGTGGGACACTGTATTGGTGCAGGATGAGCAGCCCTCTGCCCTGTCTGAGCACAATGTTCTTCCAAGTGATTGTATATCCAGTAGAGGGACCTTTATGTCCAACACCTTTTTGGGTAAGTGCAGATATGCTTGTGCCTCCCTGCCAGCCGCTCATCTGGAGACAAGTCTTGGTGAGCCTGCCTTTCTCCTGTATGGAATGGCTGGCATGGAAGCTGGGTGCTCAGGAGGCTGGTGAGTACCCCTGCCTGAGGTTTGGTGATATTCCTTGAGTCTTTGAATGGCTTTTGCCCGCTTCTGCAACAGGGTCCGCACAGGCCTCTGTTTTGCACCAGGATCCATGCTGGCTTCTGCTCTGGGTCTCCACCTGTGCCCCAAGCCACTGACCTCTGCTTTGGGCCCCGGGCCTGTCCACTCGCTGGGTTTTTGAGTGGCTCTTGCCCACTTCCGTGGCATGCTCCTTGGCCTGGGTTCTGGGCCATGCACCACAGCCTGGGTTCCACGCAGCTCTCTGCTGCCCTCTGCCTCGTCCACGCTACACTGCCCCTCACTGCCTGTGTTCCCTGCAGTGCTCCTCCTAGTGTCCTAGGTCCGCACCGTGCTGCGCAGTTCCCTGCTTGAACACATTCTTAATGATCTTACATGCTTCAGAGTGCCCCTCAGCCAGCTGATAGAAAGCACAGTTGGATTAACTTTCTCATGTTTTGAGTAGCTTAGAATGTTAGGTCTCCACCCAGCCCAGAGAAATAGCTTTTGCTAATGGACCCACACAAAGCCCTGATAAAAGCTAAGGAATATGAACTCCATATATGCATCATGGCATATGTGCATATGTCCACACACGCATGCACACATATAAGTGTGTGGAAATAAGTAAATATGAGTGTCTTTTGCATGGCAGCCCTTTATTAAATACAATTGCTTTCAGGCAGCCTTTAGCTTACTTACTTCTTTTCTTGATATGATATGTGCTTATTAAGGAACTTGAAGTTGAGGTTTACATTGGTGCAATGATATTTGTGGTATACATTTATGTTTTCCATAAGTTATATTCACATATTCAACATGTAAATTACATATATTAAAAGGTAATAAGTAAGCAATAAATTTTATTTTAGAAATTATAATTGTATTGACTAAGGTATTACTTGCAAATTACATGATCTAATTCTGCCAATTTATGGAACTAGAGTATGTTAGAAGGCTCTTTGAATTGGGAGAAATTGGGAAATATAGGCCCTCTACTGGCTCTTAGGAAACCCTGTGTCCAAATAATGCTACTGCTAGTAGGTAATTCAAATGCTTTGGACTTGCAAAACTTCAAGTGGATCTGGAGAAAAACTGAGTGACTCTGCTAGCCGAGAGAGGACTCAGTTCTTGTGACAGTTTATTGGGTACAGATGGTAGACAGGACCTACAGGGTATGACAGTTATCTGCAGGTGAGTTTGGATATGGGAGATGTTTACTGATACTGCAGCTAATAATATGGAAAGTTACAAAATAAGATATAGTGAAGGTGTTCACAAGATTTGGGCACTCACTCATGAAAGACATGTATTTCTCTTGTGGTATAAAATAACACTTAGCCCATATTAAAATATACTTGTTTCTTATAATAATCTGATTTATACATATCTCTGGTAACAATATGTTATGCTACCACTAACTTCAGTTTTCTTCTTGATGATTACTTTTGTTTTATATGTATCTAAGCACATCATTATTACTTGGATCTTAGGACAGGGCTTCTATAGTATATTCATTCTGTCTCCCTTATGCTTTATTTGTGCTTTCGTGATGAATATTTGAATAGTATATTCAATGTTTGAAACATTTGTGGAATGTGTTTAAAGCCAAGGGTTCATTTCATGAGTCATAGGTTTGGTTCTTATACAGTATGTATAAGTGCATGAATTCATATATCAAAGCACAGGAGAGTAGTAATGCATCAATAGGCTGAAATCCAGTCAGAAAATAGGAAGACAATAGTCTCCCCATGCAGAAGGGAGCTCTCACTCTCCTTCAAATTATCCGGATATCCTGAAGTATTTGTGAGCCATCACATCAAGCACATGGACTAAATAATGAGGTCCAAGCAAACATGCATGTGGTTATTAATATAGACTATTCTATTCTTGTCTAAATAAAAAATAAGCATGTTAAGGGTGTCACATATCAATTTATGCCCTCCAATAGATTCCCCTATGTATCCCATGAGACACATTTTGTTTTAGATCTAGACCATAAGAAAGGAGAAGCTTCTTAATGCTGTAGCAGGGTATTGTCATGGTCAGATATGCTTTAATTTTGTTTTGCAAAGATGTATTTGCTTTTTACATTCATGAATATTTTTACCCTCATGCATTCATGTACACCACATATGTACCTGGAACCCACAGAGGCCAGAAGAGGGCATCAAATCACCTGGAGCTAGAGTAAACCATCTTGTGGGACTGGAAATCAAGCCTGGGTCTTCTGCAAAATCAGCCAGTGCTCTTAGCAGAATAGACATTCCTCCAGGCCCCAAATTTGACTTTTTGATCACTCACTCAGAAGCAGCAGATGAAGTTGTGTGGCAAGGGCCAAAAGAAGGGAGTCCAGATAGGAGGTTGGCTTTTGTTGTTTGGAATTGTGGTGGGTAAGATTACTAGATGAATTTCAATATTTAAGCATGGCTGAACTGTTGAAATTTTAAGATAGGAAAATGAGGGATGATTTTCAGATGCCAGACAAAAGCAAATAGTTTTTAAACATAGATACTTTATTCCAGGTTGCTATTGGGTGGGAGTGATATACCTAGCTGGCATGTTATTCTTCTCGCTGTGTTTTTATTCACATTACAAATATTCCCCTAGAATCCCTGTCTTCTGGTTCTTCCTCAATGCTGATATGCTATTGTGCAATAGGTGTTCAGTTATAATAAATATGATATTCCCAAAATGATAGTGAGGAAATTCTCACAATGAGTGGGATTTTTTTAATGCCTTTGTGATGAATGACTACGCTGGGGATGATTCACATGGTTTGTCCTGTGACCTGCTCATTGCTGCTTCATGTCTTACCTTCAGCTGGGACGACAGCAGCTCTGTGAGCAGTGGTCTCAGTGACACCCTTGATAACATCAGCACAGATGACCTGAACACCACATCCTCCATCAGCTCTTACTCCAACATCACTGTCCCCTCCCGGAAGAATACTCAGGTGAGAGCCATCCTCTCTCTTCCCACTGATTCCTATCATTCCCTCCTCCAGTCTTAAACATTTTATGAATTTTTGGTTGTAGTCTTTATTCTGGAGTATCTGTGTCAGCTGAATATACAGATATAATAAAGAATCACCAGCAACGGAATCTGATGCACTTTCATTGTAGTCTTCTTAGAGTGACATCCTCAGAACTATAGCAGTGTCAACTCCAAGCCTCTTTTGAAGATCGTAAGCAGCTTAGATGTATTTGCCGATGTCTAACCCAGAGAGACCCACAGTGACATTTCCCCACTTCTAATATTGATTTGTTTAAAAGTCAAGTTCAAAACCAGTCTAATCATTGGAGTTTTCTGGTTAATTTTATAGTGATCACAAAAATAAATTACTAGACTCACTTGTGAATGGTTAATGAAGAAAGAACCTTGAATATATCCTATCTTGTCTTGGATTCTCTTGTCACATTTGTCATAGAAAAATTCCTTCCTTTGTGGAGCTTAATTAGGCTTTTCTGAACATTGTTTATCCTGACACTCTCTAATATCTGCACAGGGAATTTCTTTCGCTCAAATTGATGAAATGTAAGTGAAAGCACAGTTAAAAATAGAATCGTCTCTGTCATCCTTCTGAACTATAAATCCCTGCTCCATTGTTTTTCCTACCAGTTATCTGAATCGTCTCTGTCATCCTTCTGAACTATAAATCCCTGCTCCATTGTTTTTCCTACCAGTTATCTGAAAATTCATTGCTGGTTCACACTTTATAGGTTTTCTTTCACGTGAAGTTTTTCCTTATAGCTGAAAACAGACGCGGAGAAACGTTCGACAACAGATGAGACCTGGGATAGCCCGGAGGAGATGAAGAAGCCTGAAGAAGATTTTGACAGCCACGTTGATGGAGGTGCCAAGTGGAAGGGTGCTACTTCTGGACTTGCTGAAGACTCAGAGAAGACAGGGCAGAAAGGGGGCCTGTCTGTGTCTCAGACGGGCTCCTGGAGGAGAGGCATGTCTGCCCAAGGAGGAACACCAACTAGGCAGAAAACCGGTACAAGTGCCCTCAAGACCCCTGGTAGGCTTGACACTTGGGATCTTCTCTGCAGAAGAGGTTTAACCTGTGGTCCTGTTTGACATATGTGTTCGTGTGTATTAGCTTTCCCTTTACTAATTCCATTCTTCTGCACACAGTTAAGTAATTTTACTCTATAATCCGCATACTTTGTCATATAGCCCACATGAGTATGACCCTTGGAGTCCTATGGGGATCACCCTTGTCAGTGGGGTTGCTATGGTGGTGATTTACACTTTTGTCACCTTAGGTTATATACAGGTAAAGTATTGGTTCTGGATAAATAATAAATAGCTCATTCTTTTCCTGACTTGTTAATGAATATTTTCAGTACTGATTTTACAAATGTCATTACCTTTTACCACAAAGCTGAGAACTGAAAGCAGTCATAATGACCTGGCCTTAGAATGATCAGTATATCAGATTTTGTTTGTGAATTAGATTTTGTGAAAGAATTCTTCTCGGTTGCACTATCTGTCTTTTAGGGCTCTCCCCTTATTTTAAACAGGGTCATCTAGAGTGTGGGTGTTGTAGAGTACTTCAGATATAATCAAAGTAAAGATACTATGATTAACTTTGTGTCTAGTACTTAGTTTGAGAGGAATATGTGGCATCCCTCTAAAGCAACACTATAGTAAGCTACAAGACTAACAAATAGGAAAATAACATGTTTTCATTTTATCTCTAGTTCATCACATTGCCTCTGACAGGCATGTGTTTTTTTTCTAGCTTTGCACTCAATCCTCTCATATTAGAGTGCATGCCTATATAGATATGAAACAAGAAATATTTAAAAACTATAGTGATATAAAGAGCTGAAAAGCATTTCACATTTTACATTTGGCTTTGGAGGTGTTATATCAAAGTATTCAAATAAAAGTATCTGTGTGCTTCTCTTTGATTAGGGAAGACAGATGATGCCAAAGCTTCAGAGAAAGGAAAAACTCCCCTTAAAGGATCGTCCTTGCAAAGGTCTCCTTCAGATGCAGGGAAAAGCAGCGGGGATGAAGGGAAAAAGCCGCCCTCGGGCATGGGAAGATCGACAGCCAGCAGTTCATTTGGATATAAGAAGCCAAGTAGTGTCGGGTCTTCTACTATGATTACCAGCAGTGGTGCCACCATAACGAGTGGTTCAGCTACCCTGGGAAAGATCCCCAAATCTGCTGCCATTGGTGGGAAGTCCAGTGCAGGAAGGAAAACCAGCCTGGACGGATCCCAGAATCAAGATGACGTTGTCCTGCACGTGAGCTCCAAGACCACCCTCCAGTACCGCAGCTTGCCCCGCCCTTCCAAGTCCAGCACCAGCGGGATCCCTGGGAGAGGTGGCCACAGATCCAGTACCAGCAGCATTGATTCCAATGTCAGCAGCAAGTCAGCTGGGGCCACCACCTCTAAACTGAGAGAACCCACAAAGATTGGATCAGGGCGCTCGAGTCCCGTCACTGTCAACCAAACAGACAAAGAAAAGGAGAAAGTCGCAGTCTCGGATTCAGAGAGTGTTTCTTTGTCAGGTTCCCCCAAATCCAGCCCCACCTCCGCCAGTGCCTGTGGTACACAAGGGCTTAGACAGCCAGGGTCCAAATATCCAGATATTGCCTCGCCTACATTTCGAAGGTAAGGGTATGTAAACAGATGCTGGGGAAACGTAAAAGGCAGGATATAACACGCTTTTGTTCTGCATAAAGGTATTTTAATTTATTCTAACTATTCTAAGATTCTGTATCCT
Organism: Lophiomys imhausi; assembly: GCA_907164525.1. Lineage (NCBI taxonomy): Eukaryota > Metazoa > Chordata > Mammalia > Rodentia > Muridae > Lophiomys > Lophiomys imhausi. Next base: position 1,440,550 of record CAJQZJ010017430.1, on the reverse strand, counting down.
AGACTTGAAGTATAGTGAATTCTACAGAGCTGATTGTACGAGTTGCTATGTTAAGGAGTGATGCTCATGTAGAGAGGTCGTTACCCTTTCAGCTATACAGTCCGTGTGACACTAGCAATACAAACAGCATGTTTAAGAGGCTTGAAACCAGATGACTGACTATTCATAGAAATAAAGTAATAGCTTGTAAAATATTTTAGTAATTTTCACTTCTCCTTTCCATAATTAAAAAATTAAACTACATAGATCTTTATAAAAACCACATTTACTTCATTACCTTAGTTCGTTATCTTATATATTAGAATATTATCTTACTGACTCTTAATGAGTTGGTGGTTATGAATGTAGATGATGTATTCTTTTTTTTTTTTTAAAGATTTATTTATTATTATTATGTATACAGTGTTCTGTCTGCAGGTATATCTGCAGGCCAGAAGAGGGCACCAGATTTCATTATGGATGGTTGTGAGCCACCATGTGGTTGCTGGGAATTGAACTCATGACCTCTGGAAGAGTAGCCAGTGCTCTTAACCGCTGAGCCATCTCTCCAGCCCGATGATGTATTCTTTATAACAGTTTACATTGGACCAATTTGTACAGTACTGGATCTTAACATAGTAGCAAAGGAAGAGAGGAAAAAATATCAGAATATGAACTGATTGCAAAATTTGAAAACATTTAGATGTTTGATGCGGGACTAGAACTCAAGAGTGAGGTAACTTTTATAACTCTTCATCAATGTTTTTTGACAGGACCTAGCAGCATATCTGATATATGTATCAGGATTATCTTTGTATTAAGTATGTGAAGTTCTGTTTAGAAATATCCCTGGTTTTAAAGACCTTAAGTAGCAGGAGGGAAAACCAGTGTATGAGTTAGGACAAATAATTAAATATCCTTGACTTTTTGTTTTCTCATCTCCAAAATGATAGAGGATAGTTTATCATGTATTATTTGTTAAATATTTAAGGTTTGTTTTTATTCTGCTGATTTACACTAGAACTTTGATATCTTAGGAAGAGACTTGAAAAATTTACTCTCACATTTAAGTAAACTTAATAATTGAAAAATAGCAGTCAAATTTCTCGTTAGTAGTACTAGTTGTGAAGAATGTTTTGAAGTGTCGATTCTTGGAAATAATAAATTACAGCTGGTAGTCAGAGTAAATATTTTCATTGCTTATATGAAAGCCAATAGTGCCCTTCTGTGGCCCATTACCTATGAAACAATTTCTCATATTCGCCCTAGAAATCGTCCACTGCAGGAAATATGGATTTCATTGCAACTGAATTAGTAACCATTCTGCCATTACTTCATATCATTTTATTTCCATATTTTCATAGATTTGACTATATCATCTGTTTCATTTACAAAACTAAAATGTTTTCTGAACTAAACTCCAATATTTAACTTAGCACCAATGATATTTCAAATCTCTGGCACAAATATATATATATATCTGAATAGCTTTGGCAACGGACAGAAGTCCCTGTGGTCTTTCCATGGGAAGATATAAACAAATCCATATGTTGCCAACAATATCCAATATTTCCAGCCCAGCCACTCAAGCTTCTAGACATTACCTTACTTATTTGAACCTTGCCTCAAGTATCCCCTTTAGATTTTTGAATAATCTATTTTTAAAACAGAGGAAAATCCATTTAAATGTCATATACCGAATGCGTAGAAGTTGTTTCATTATAATGGTTCTGTAGATAGGTGACACCAAAATGGCCAGGATGTTTGAGAGTCCTTTGCTCACCACACGTGTGAATGTCAAGCACAGTCGTGTTTGACTTTTGCCCCCTTCTGCCTACCGTGGTTGCCGTCTAGCGTCGACTTCCCGGGACTTAAGATATTGCAAGAGATTTTTTTTTTTTTTTTTAGTAGTTGATTAATAAGAGGCCAATCATATCACCTTCAGGAACATAGAGGCTGGAAGTGCTTGGTAGCTGAATACTCCAACGCACACTTGGCTCTGTGGACTGAAATCCTATGAAATGTGGATATGAGTCTCTTGGAACAACTGAAGTTGTTATTTGTTTTTCTTTTAGGTTGTTTGGTGCCAAGGCAGGTGGCAAATCTGCCTCTGCACCTAATACTGAGGGTATGAAATCATCCTCGGTAGTGCCCAGCCCTAGTACCTCCTTAGCCCGTCAAGGCAGTCTGGAGTCACCGTCGTCTGGTACGGGCAGCATGGGCAGTGCTGGTGGGCTCAGTGGCAGCAGCAGCCCTCTCTTCAATAAACCCTCAGACTTAACTACAGATGTTATAAGCTTAAGTCACTCCTTGGCTTCCAGCCCAGCGTCCGTTCACTCTTTCACATCGGGTGGTCTTGTGTGGGCTGCCAATCTGAGCAGTTCCTCTGCCGGTAGCAAGGACACTCCGAGTTACCAGTCCATGACTAGTCTCCATACGAGCTCTGAGTCAATTGACCTGCCCCTCAGCCATCACGGCTCCCTGTCTGGACTGACCACAGGCACTCACGAAGTGCAGAGCCTGCTCATGAGAACGGGTAGTGTGAGATCTACTCTCTCAGAAAGGTGAGCTTTTCCGGAGGCATTGATGAGTCATTATCCTCTTCTTCCTGAACTGTGCCCACCCTCCCCACCCTACTAAATTTCCTTGATTCCACTGTGTATCCAACTTCACAGTGATATGAAATTAATCTTAAATTTAGGGTTAATATTGATAAGACAAGTCTTATTCTTCAGTCTGATTTACCAAATTCGCAAAGGAATGAAGTCATTTAAGGTAGGGTGTTCAGATAATTTTCTTAATATGAATGCCTATATTTCTTGTTATGTCTTCATGCAGTGAGTGATGTCTTCTCAAGACATTTTTAATGGTTGGCTTGAAAGTCAAGACAGCACAGCTCACTGCAATGGTTAAAACTTTGTTAATGACCAAATTCAAATGCATTCTATAATTATACTCTGAGCAATATTTGCAAGTTTAAAATATAAGTTAAATCCCTTATTCCGACATAGTCTATAATGCCAAGTTGTCCATTAGCCTATTATTTCCAACTATTCTCTTCTGGCTTCTCTTGACTTTATGAAATACAAAATTAGGTGTTAAATACTGCCTCTTAGTGCCTGCCCATCACCTCACTGCACTCTGACAGGAAGCAAAGAGCGCTTCCTCCACGTTAAGCCACATGAGATCTAGTGAACTACTGGTTCTCAGTGCTTACGCCCATGGTCTTATAATTACAGAAACAGAATGTATGTTTCCTCATTCACAAAAAACTGAGCTGGGACAACTGGGTTTTACAAACGAAATGTATCCATTTCCCTTTTGGTTTTGCTAGTACACGCAATATAAAATGAACTGGTACTGGATTGTCTAACAAAAAAAAATTAGACTTTAAATCATATCTCAGATTCTAGTTACAGACGTTATAAAACAAATATGCATGACTGTATATCATGTATAAAACTTTTAACAAAAAATAAAATTATATTTAAAATGTATTAACAGTCTTATTTGAATAATCTATCCTGGATTTCTAAACACATTATGTGAAGAATTAAAAAACAAGTTGATGTCTAAATCAAACAGATTATAATTTATTAGCCACAATCATCCTCCAAAATGCAGATAATTTTTAAATTATAAAGATGAAAATATAAAGTTGATAAATAGATTTCAACCTATTTTGCATTCAAACATTAAATACTAAGAAATATGGTCGAATACATTATTTTAATCAAGAAACTTTCAAATTAAAAACTGCATGTTAGGATCAACACGTTCTGTAGCCATAGTGGAATTCAGTTTTAATACTTTATCCACTTTTGCTCTACTCTGTAAAAATGTTTATTATAGAAACATAGCAATAAACATATTTTTACTGCTTAAAATAAATCATTTTATGCAATTATGCAATAATGGAACTAGGTTAGTTTTAATCATATATTAAAATAATAAAATAGACAGTCTTTCTAAAATATGCTTTAAATGTATTAGTGACTATTAAGCCATGTAAATTGAATGTAATATCTTAATAAGAATGACATAGAAGACTGATAGGAATAAGTTCCTTTCAACAAATGGCTAGATTGAATTTTTTTTATTTAAAACATTGTGTATACTCTTTTTTTTTTCCCAGAAGGAAACTGCAAAGTCTAACTGTATTTTAACCCTTAAGAGTACAAATGAGGAAATGTGTGGTTTATTTAAGAAAATCTTATGTGCATATCCTGACATAACTGCTCAGTTCATAATTAAATTAAAATTATAAAAGTGTATTAAAGTGTGATTTTTAAATTTAATGTGAGACACATATGATAGATGTTGAAGTATATGTAAGTTCTTGATTTGTTATACTTTGTTATTCATATCTAAGTACTAATAGCTCAGTGGGTTTTTATACAAATTCCAATTTTAACATAAATTATTCTTCACTAAAATTTAACAAGTAAGGAAATGAATGGATACAAATGAAATAGTATATATTCATATTTCTCTGCATATAAGATCTAGTATTTGGTAGTTATGTAACTATACCTAATCCACATGTGTTTTGCTTTATTCTACTTTACTGTGGCCACCATATTTTTAAAGTAATTTAAAGTCATAGACAAGCTTTTCTGGTTTTGTCCTTAAATATGAAATTTGACAACTGTGTTGTAATTATAACTATTAGCCTTAGCCAAACAGTTCATGGATTGAAATAACCACTTTACTTGTTGTCTCTACCTCCCTAGCCATTGCTGATATTGGAGTTGGTAGTTCTTGAGGCTTTGCAGAATGGCCAACATAATATTGTCATGAATATCTAAGGCAGTGGTTTTCAACCTTCCTAATGCTGCCACCCTTTAATACAGTTCCTCATGTTGTCGTGACCCTCAACCATAAAATTATTTTTGTTGCCATTTGATAACTATAATTTTTCTACTGTTATGAATCATAATGTAAATATTTGGGGGGATAGAGTTTTGTCAAAGGGGTCACAACCCACAGGTTTAGAGTCACTGGTCCAGAGTTTAGGAAATGGTTCTATATTATTCAACCAAAGTACATCATTTTTTTCAATTATTTCACTATAACATCTAAACATGTAATTTTTATACAACTAGATAACATTGGCAAAATAATAGCAATTTTTCTCACTAATATCTTAAAGAAATAATCTATAAAATGGCATTAGATCACATAAATACATAACCCAGTGAAGTTCATATTTAGAAAATTTTTATTTTAGTATGATTCCTTCAGTTTGTTTATTCTACCACTTAGGAAATTTCATAATCATAATATATGACAAGAACAAATTACTTGTTGGCATAACAATTATACCTTATATAGCAGATGGAGTAACTGGAGAAGAAAACATTTTAGCTTTGATTTTGAGTGATTCAATTTTTAAGTCAGTCTGTTTGCATTCATGTTACATCATCATCATTTTGTACATGCTATGTATTTACTTTTGATCATTTGATGTTCTAAACAGAGGAAGCAATGGTTTTGTAGATCCATATTCATTTTGTGCTTTGCTAATCTGCATGCCAGAGATTAGAACAGAGCCTCTTGGTGTGTTTGTTCCACTCCTCTCCATTTCCAATAAGTCATTTCCCTCTTACCTAGGCACACATTTCTAGCCCTATGTCTGTCCAGCTTGGAATTAATTAAAATAATTATGGTTATGTATATAACCATTTAAATGACCAACCAACAATTTCTCAAAGATGAAGTAGATTCACTTCATTACAATATTTAAACAAATTACACTATAAACATTGTTTAAAGAGAATGCTTGTTACATGTTAAATTATCTCTTGTATGTAAATGGGACACAAATCTACCATTGTTCTTATTAGAAATAATTAGAAAGAAAAATACAGGTATTACGTGATTTTTTATCTTCTCTTGCTAGTGGGACTTGTCACTTTAACAGCAGGTTGTCATTGTCATTTCATTGATTCTCCTGCATATTAAGTCATAGCAAAAGTCTAGTCAGCTGCACAGGAAAGGAAGAGTACCACAGCATCTGGGAGAAATTTATGCTAGCATGATTTCATGTGTTTTCTCATCATTTTTAATGTCACTAGGATAGAAAGAAAGTTATTTATTGTAGTAACAAAGATCCTGTCACCTAGATGGTCTTTCCAGTCAGTTCAGTATTCATGTATGTGCTAGTGCAGTTATTTTGTGTAGTTTGGAGAATGAATTTTGTTGGATATATGATTTGGAAATTTTGTTTGCATTATGTCCTTAGGGGTTTTCTTTGTTTTAACAGCATGCAGCTTGACAGAAATACACTACCCAAAAAGGGACTAAGGTATATATTTCTCTCAGCACAATCGCTGCCTTTTTCTGTTGTTATGTGTACTGTCTCTTTTTCTTCCCATTTGTTTAGTATACCTCAAGAGTAGGGGACTGCTCCCTAGAAAGAGAGGCAATGAGGATGGAGGTGGTGACTCAATGGAAAGCCCATTAAGGGAGCACTTTCATATAACAATTATGAAATATTAAGAACTTGTCTGAGGCTTTGCTCATGAGGGTAGCAGCTAGAGCTATGATGCAGGAATTCATTACTCTCTTATTAAGATAAAATTACTTCTCTGGGTTTTTCAGCTTGGAGGTATATGCTGGCAACACCTCAAAACTGAAACTGGGGAGGTGGCTCGGTTGGTAAAAATGCTTGGTATGCAAGCTTAAGGACTTGAGTTCATATTCCCAAAACCCACAGCTGAGCACAGATACATGAACTGTATCCCAGCCCTGGCTGTAATGGAGGCAGGAGCGGTCACTGGTTTGCCCGACTGCCTACATAGCTCTGGGTTTGGTGAGACTGTAGTCATCTTATTTCAATGGAATACAGCAGAGGATAATAGAGCAGGATGCCCGTATCCTCCTCTGGACTTCACATGCATTTGTGCCCATAGTACACATGCGTATACTACAGACATTCATACTCATAAAAATACATACACACAAAATTTGCACTTTTTAAAAAAATGAAAAATGATCCACAAAACCTACATAGTCTACATCTGTGACAAGTAAAGAAAGGTTAAATTATGCTATAAATGGAGTAAAAAAATAACATCACAGGGCAGGTATGGCAATTAAGGTATCATTTACAGATTGTGTTTTAGAAACAAACTCAGTCCCAGTATTTGCTTTCCGTGCCTGATCTTATTGTTTACCAGATCAATTTAAATCTAAGTTAATCTAATATCATTTAGCAATTTATAAATATTTTATTCAACTATTATGCTTTTGTGAGATATATCACCAAAAGATATACATTATAATTATATCTTTCATTTGGCTATTGTTTATCTTATAATTATATATCATATATAATTATAAAAAGAATATATTATAAAAGAATAAAAATAACATGAAAGTTGAATTCAAATGATAGGCCATGAACCTATTTTACACTTTTTTTTTCTGAGAAAAAGATACAGTGCAAACAGCTGACAGGTGTGGCTAGCTCTATAAGTGTGACAAGCTAACTGCAAGTGGCATTTTAGCCAAAGAACTGAAAGAAAGCTCCAGCTATCAGTTTGTCTCCCATTTCCTGTGCTGTTCTGTGACTGTCACTGTGCCTCTCTTGGCTTCTGGCCCACCACGATCCGCCATGTTGAATGGGTGTTCTCACCTTCCCCTGTCCTTCCGAACACAGTGCTTTGGGGTCCTTCTCAGTTAACTTGCTGTCTGCTCATTGCTTGTGACTTTCAAGTCCATATCTCACAAAAGCATCATTTTCTTCTCAAATGCCTCTGTTTATTTTCCCTATGGGATCAAGCAGATGGTGCCAAATCATCTGGAGGAACTGAGCAATTGTAATTAGATCCAATCTGTTTGTGATTGCTGCTCAGTACGAATAGGAAGCTCCTCTTGATTGTTTTCTTGTCCTGCTATTGCCTTGTCCTTGTAGATTGCTGAAGTGTCTCAGCTGTGCTGTTTTGCAGATACACCCCATCATCTCGGCAGGCCAACCATGAAGAGGGCAAAGAGTGGCTACGTTCCCATTCCACTGGAGGACTGCAGGACACTGGCAGCCAGTCACCCCTGGTCTCCCCTTCTGCCATGTCATCTTCAGCCACAGGAAAATACCACTTTTCCAATTTGGGTAAAAGATTCTTAAATCATCAATTCTGTTCCACTCCTTTTACAACCTACTCTCACAGGAATATTGGTGTCATTCCATTAAAAAAAGAAAGAAAAGAAAAAAGAAAGGAAGAAAAAGAAAAAACTTCAGCATGGTGCTTACTGTATGTAGAATAATTTCCAAATATTGTATCACTTATTTTTATGACAAATACTCAGTTTTAATGATTATTATAAGTAGATTATTTTTTGTGACAAAAGCTGAGCTATATAAAACAGACCATTGTAAGTATCAGAAGCAAGGACAAATGAGAGAATACCTCACTTGTCAAACACACAACCCTTTCCATTCCATCTCAATCCCCTTATTTATATTCTGTAAAACATATTAGGGTTTTTTTGCTGTTGAAAAAAATTAATGTTCTTTATGTAGACAAATAGAATATAAAAATAATTAAGCTGAAAATAATATGAAATATATAACTTCAAGATAATTTTGTGAAATGTGATTGAAATCAAAATGCTCTTTAGCACTCATAATATGTCACTGATGACAGCATTCTATGAATACTTTAGAGGACTATATTAAAAAATAAATGACTGTCTTAGCCATTACCATCATTTGTTGAAAATTTAGTCATTTATGAAAATATCACAGGAACAGAAAAGATTGAGAAAACAATGAAACATATCCAAATATGTTATCATTTAAAAGATCCAGTGATGCTGTAAAAAAAATCAACTTCTTGATTTGGAGAGGTGCTTTACAGTTAGGAACTGACATTACTCTTCCAAAATTTCCAAATTTGGTTCCCAGCACCCTCATAGGTCAGATGCAGCATCCTGTAAGTCTAGCTCTGGAGGAATACATTGCCTCCAGCCTCCTCTGCTCTGGCATCCTTGCTTCCAGTGCACGTAGCTGCACATAGACACATGCATTTGCACAATAATAATAATACTGTAAATAATAATAGTAAATCCTTTAAAATTGATTCATCTTCTGTCACATCACATATGAAGAAATGAAAAAAATATATCATTATTTTATCTTTTGTCAGGTGACAAAAGATGTTTCAATGTTACCACAGATAGTTCGCAATCCATAATTTGAACTTCTCAAATTTCAAACCTGAAGGACCCAAGGCTAAATCATCCCTATAACAATTCTTTACAATTCTTTTCACTATAGCTGCTAGGACTTTTAAGTCATCAACAGTGATCACTACCATGGTTCCATATGAGCTACTGAACTCTTAGGAACATCAAATCTTCGTTACCTTTTTTCTTTTCTTTTCTTTTTGGAGACAGGGTTTCTCTGTGTAACAGCTCTGGCTGTCTTGAACTGGTTTTGTAGACCAAAGAGGCCTGGAACTCACAGAGATCCACCTGTCTCTCTGCCTTCCTGCCTCCCGAGTGGTGGGATTAAAGGCGTGCACCACCAAGCCTGGCTTTGTTATCTTTAAAGGAACAAGGATACTCCTTTCCTCCCAGTCCCTCCCTCATACCTCCCCTCCCCCCATTCTCCCCTTCTTTTCTCCTCAGAGAAGAGATGGCCCTCAGGGATATAAACCTACCTTGGCATATCAAGTTGCAGTAGAACTAGACACATCTTCTTTTATTGAGGCTAAACAAGGCAGACAGTTAAAGGAAAGGGATCCAAAGACAGGCAACAGAGTCAGAGACAGCCCCGCTCCATGTGTTAGAGGACCCACTTGAAGACCAAGCTGCACATCTGTTACATATGTGTAGGGAGCCTAGGTCTATACCATGCATGTTCTTTGCTTGGCAATTCAGTCTCTGTGAGCTCCTATGGGCCTAGGTAGTTGATTCTGTAGGTGTTTATGTGGTGTCCTTGACCTCTCAGGCTCCTTCAATCCTTCCTCTCCCTCTTCCATAAGGTTCCCCAAACTCTACCTAATGTTTGGCTATGGGTCTCTGTATCTGTTTCTTTTAACTGTTGGGTAAAGCCTCTTAGAGGACAGTTATGCTAGGCTCCTGTCAGCAGATGTAGCAGAATATCATTAATAGTGCTATGGGTTGGCTTTCTCTCATAGGATAGGTCTCATATTGGGTCAATGATTGGTTGGCCATTCCCTCAATTTCTACTCCATTTTTATCACTGCACATCTTGTAGGCAGAACAAATTTTGGGACAAAGGTTTTGTGGGTAGTTAGTATTTGCATCCCTCCATTGGAAGTCTTGTCTAGTTACAGGAGGTGGCCATTTCAGGTTCCATATACCCTGTTGCTAGGATTCTTAGCTAGGGTCACCCTCATATATTCCTAGGAGTTTCCCTTGATCTAGGCTTCTGACTATTCCCAGAGATGCCCCCCCACACCAATTTCCATTCTCTTTCCCTCCATCCTTTATACACTTGATCCCTCCTGTTTCCCTCCTCCCCTCCTTCCCCACCCAGTTCCCACACTTAGTTCTCCTCTGATATCTGTTTGATTTGCAAAGATACTTCTTTGCCACATGATGGCAAAAAGTCTAACTATGAAACTTTTTAAAAATTAAAAAATAGGAACATCTGAAACATAAACACAAATCACCCCCAAACAGTGTAGATTTCCCAGGTACCTCCTGCATTATATCAAGTTTTTATTAAATGATATTAATTTAATTAGCTGAGTATTTATGTTGCTTTGCCTTTGTTCATTATTCTGAATAAATCCTTCCTCACCATTATTCTTGGATGAAACAACACTTTGCCAATTTGTATTGTCTGACTTTGGGGAAGTGATTAAAACTTAGCTGAACAGATATATAATAATTAGATCACACTATAAGGAAATATAAATATAATGAATAGGAAGACCATGTCATACTTGAATACATATGAATCTGATAATGAAACATTTTTGCTAGAAAACATATTTCACACTATGCAAGAACAGTTGGTAGGTATACCATGATTTTACCTGCATTTAATTCAGTATAATTCCAAATTAGTGACTGTAGTATTTAATCTGAACTTAAATCAAAACATCATTGTATTAATATAGAGTACATCTATGACATTTGAATTAAGGCTTCTTTTGTTACCATGAATGTCAAATATTCATACACAGATGTGCTTTGAAATTTGCAAAGTTGAAGTCAATGTGTTAGTTGAAGCCAAAATATCCATGGTTACAGATGTTTTAAATATTGATAGTTGAGATTACAAATTTGATATTTTATTTTACTATATGGTTATTTAGGAGTTGAAACACAATATGCATTATATAAGAGAAGAATTGTGCTCATAACAGGTCATCTCTGTAAAACCTCGGAGACCCATTGTTTCTATTTACAGTTACCATGCAAAGGATATATACAAACCATACTTTAGCAGTGGTTATAGTAATATACTGAACAATAAAATGAAAATTAGAGGTCTTAAGTTTTAATATTTGCTGCATTTAATTCTGTAATATTTCTAAACATTTTATATGTTAACACATTTTTTGTAGATGAAAAGAAAAGACAGTTGAAGTAAATGGGGAAGCTTTGCATATTTGGGAACCTCAACACTCAGGAGGTTGAATCAGGAGGAATGAGGGTCAATATGAGAAAATGAGTGGCTTAAGTTTATGTTCTAACTTGCCTTGGGTGTCACCCAAGAATAGAATCATTGTAGAATGATTGTAGAATCATTGACACCAACCCCTGTCTTCTCAAGAGCATTCATCAGTGCTTTGCAGAGCTGGTGATTATGAAGCACTTTCCTCAAAGAAAAATCTCTTTCTCTTTTTCAAGTATCCTTTTGCCAAAATATTATATCCCTCACACACCCTTCAACATATTCAGAGTGTACCATCCCATATGTACTGAAGAATAGATTCTCATGATAAAAACACATATGATTTGGCAACCCATCTATTAAAAGAAATTCATCACATTCTAAGCTCACCAATGACAGAAACCATTACACTTATCTAAATCCAAACACACATTTTAGAAATTTTTCTTTAGATTTTGTTTGTCTTTTAATTTCTGAATTTCAGACATGTATCTTGGTTGTATGTCCAGATTCCACACACTACTTTAAATTTTGGTTGCATAAGATTTTCCTCATTTAAAGCAATATCATAAAACCATTGGTTAATATCTTGCTATAGAAGCAAGGAAGTGAAATGGCTTAGAGTTATTTAAAAGCCTGGCCCGGCGGCTAGAGCTATAGTTCAGTCAGTAGTGCACACATAAATATAAATTGAATAAATGTAACAACTCCAGTCAGTTTCCCATTGGTTCCTATTCTCCTACTCATCACACATGCAATCTCAATAAAAGCAACAGTTTTGCTCTGTGTGTTCAACGTGGGGCAAGATCAGGCACCTTCTCTTACTAAGAGACTGCCCCATTGGTTTCTCTCCTATTCAGATGTTCTTCTGCGACTCCTGCCTTTGAGGGGATCTTAAAAGTCTTGTATTCTCCCATTATTTTGATTAGACTCTGAAGAGTAATATTTGAATATTTGACCAAGTTAGATGACTGAGTTACATTTTTTTTGTGTACACCTGTAAGAGATTTATTTCTTAATTAAATAATTTGAAGTGGGAAGATACCTCTTTAATTCAGACCTTTTTTATATATAAGTACTTTATTTTTTTTTCTTCAAGTTACATCTCAGTCACAAACCCTTCCAAATTCCCCCTTGCTGTCCCACCCTTCCACCCTCTTCCCCCTCGCAACAGCTTCCCTTTTCATTCCAACAAATGGTTCTTTCTCTTATAACAGTAAATTCTATACAAAACAGCAGAATTAAATATGCCACATTTATGAGAGTTAAATGGCCCAGTATACCTTCCCAATGTCCAGTTCATACATATTTGGCCCCTGACTTTAACCTTCTACCTTCTAACCATCTCCATGAGTTTAAAGTTCTATTACTGACTTAGCTTTCATACTAACTTGCATCACTATTATAACCATCTTCTTAGATCTAGAACACCCTCTTGATTCCTAAACAACTCAAAATTTAACTATGAGACTCAAGCTGTCTATTCTTCAACCACCTCAGAGAGCTGAGAAGGATAAATATATCTGATTATATAGGAAGTGCAGGGCCTGAAGCTTCCAATACTAAGAAATGACAAACCAGTGACTACCTGGACAGTTCCCATTTTCTCTCCATACATTCCAGCATCAGTCTTCAGCCTTTTGATCCTGTTTCTCTGACAGACATTTATTGTAGAGCAGGGATTATGAAGGAGTTACATTTTTTAAAGCATTACTATAACCACTGTACTCCTTTTTTGTGTTCTACAAGAAAAAAAAATCCTTTTTGTCTGTGTTGCTTTTCTCCTGTTTAGTTTTATCCCCTGGTGGACATTCTTGAAATCAGACCATGTTATGTTTCTCTTCCAGCTCAGCTATAAAATCACCAAATATTTTATCAATACTATAATTGAACATTCTTAAGTATTGTTGGTGTGTTTCCAGTGAAAATTAATCAATATTGTTTGCAAATTAAACTATTTCCTTTAAAGTTTATAGTAACTTTCATCATTGTTTTACCTAGAGTGGGTAAAATGATATGTTTGCAAATATACAAACAACATTTTTATGGATATGTATGTCTTCTTTGGGGTAACAAAACAGTGAACAAATGTCCTTTTAAATGTTGTAGTTAATGTTAAGTGATATACATATTAATAGGTTGGAAATCATTTTTACCAGAGTCAATCCACAATGTATACACTGAACAGGTTAATGTACCTCACCTCAGTACCTTGAACATATGCATTCAAGTTCTGAATGGCCTATTGTAAACCTACTGGCTCTTATCAGCAACTACAATGATTTAGAACTAATGGCACTGCTCCGGGCTGGAGGTGTACACCTGAAAAAAAAAACTCTCAATCTCCTTCTTCCTTCATCCCATCTCCACCTCTGCACCCCACTCTCCCTCCCTATTTATCTCCATCTTTCTTCCAATTTCTTGGTCTCTCTTCCCTTTCTAGCTCTCTAACTCTCTGCCAGAATTCTATTTGAAATTATACACTTAAGATACTTTTCCTGTCTCTCTCCTTTTACCATTTCTTTCCTTCCTTCTTTGCATTTTTCTTTCTTCCAGTTAGTTGTATGCATTATATATTCAATTTAATCCTTTTTAATTATATTTCCTATATATTTATAATCATATATGCATATAATCGTGTGTATGTGTTGGATTCCTTGTCTATACTTCATTTAAGCCCAATTCACAACTCTCAGAGGATTTTTCCTTCTCATGTTTCAGTTAACACTGTAGAACATCAAGCATAGTTCCTTGTAAACAGTAGATACACATGATTGCTTATTTCAAGTTTAGCTTCCAGTTTAACTTATCATGAGAACAAGTATTATATTAAGAAAACGTATCACGTGTCAAAAAATATGGCCAGATTTAAAATCTCAAACCAATTTAGCATTACTGATGTGGTTCTCCAGTGTTCTCCTAGTGATCTGCAATTTCCTGTGTAGCACTGGCCTGTCCCTTATAGAGCAATAACAAATTCACATTTCTTAAATGTGAGAAATTTCAATAGGACAAATTTATGATGGCTGTCTCTTGATTTTTCTGCTTCAGTCTTATACTGAATTTCAAAATGTAATGTTTTCTGATGGAATTGTTTACTTGATCAACCATACTATTTTTTCTTTTTTTTTTTTAAGTTGATGATTACATTTTGGCCTAAACTGTAGACTACCGTAAGAGCCAGGAGGCAACTGGCAGAATTGGATTTGAAATAGTATACTTAAGATACTTTATGCTTGTCTTGTCAGCCTCATTCTGATTGTTTTATCTTGGATCCAGCAGAAAATGACTTTTTTATGATTCTATTTCCACAAAACTAGGCACCATATGTATTTTATTTAAAGAGAATGCTTTTTATTCTCCTTTATGACCTTGTTCTAATAAAGTGACATCAATATAGTTCAAAATGACTACAACTCTTTGCCTGGAAACACCTAAAAAGCTCTTTTTGTGGAGATTAGATTTTTCTTTTTATGTTTCGTTTTCTTTTCCATTATGGTTTTTTATTTTCATCAAACTGATGATTATTTTCTGGAAAAGAAACCTATAACCTTGAGAGGGACAATGTTTTCTTCATGATTTACCAAAAAAATGTCATGTTATTTATCTCTAGCACAAACAGCCAAGATGGCTTGTTGGTGATGATATCTGTTGCTTTGGAAATTGGCAAAATTAGTGCCGTTAAAGTGTCTGAGGGAAGGACTTATGTTTTCTGTTACTGATGTTGCTCAGGTAGAATCTTAAACTCCCTAAAGCTGAGAGTTCTTATCGTTCATGTTTTTTATAAAAATCTGGATTGTTTTCACTTTGTTTTAGTCAATTGCCTTCCCTGTCTGCATCCCTGAGCCTCTGTCCCTTGCTTTCCAGTGAGTCCCACCAACCTGTCTCAGTTTAATCTTCCTGGGCCCAGTATGATGCGCTCCAACAGCATCCCCGCCCAAGACTCCTCCTTCGACCTGTATGATGACTCCCAGCTTTGTGGTAGTGCCACTTCTCTGGAGGAAAGGCCACGAGCCATCAGCCATTCAGGATCATTCAGAGACAGCATGGAGGAAGGTAATAAGTATGGGTATGGGAGGAAGGGAAAGATAATATTATTTCATGTAAGTCTGAAAGGAAAACCACTTCATTATTCACAGCATAAGGATCCTGGAGGAGAAAATGAATCAGCGGGTGTAATTCTCATTTGGGGTTCACTACAGCATGCAGATACTTGATTGTTTCTTTATATATGTTAGGAAGTAGGTCAGTTTCCTCTAAAAATGGTGCTTGGCTATAGAATGGTTTGGGATAAATCCAATGCTCTCCTACAGATACACACAAAGCTTTAGAGGACTTTGACTTATGTGTCACATGTTAGAGTAAATGTTTGAGTTAATACCTTTATTAAAGAGCTACAAAGATATATCAGGCATATCTTATGTACCTTTTGAAGTTATCACATGTTGCTAACTTCTATTCTCAGATGCTCTATGTGCTTTAGCTGTGGTATCATTTTACAATTTATATTCTACCTCCATTTTCCAATATAGGTCCTATTTTTATATAACGTTTATAAAATCCATACCTGGTCTAATAAATGCCTTTTTGTTGTACAAGTGCACATGAATGCTCTAAGAAATCCATTTAAAAATTTCAAGAAGCTAAATACATATTCAAATGAACATATTTTCTCAAGTGTACATAATATATAAAACTCAATACTAATTTAAGAAATTTCCCTTTAATTTAATGAATCATTTTTAATTATCCATGAAGAAAGCATATGGCATGCAGATCATAACACATGTCAGTTAAGGATAAGCTCAAACTAAGCATAGAAATCCAAAGTGACTAGAATAAAATCAAACATAAAAGCTAGCAGTTCATAACTATGTGTGATGAAAACACCTAAATTTGAAACACATCAGAAGATAAGCCTCTAGCCATGAGTTGCTTATAGTCTCAACTCAAGAAAGTTTCCTGGCATTTTGTGCTCTGATTTCTGTTCTATTCACTTTGAGCATTTCTCACACGGATGAGATACACATAAGGAATAGCTCTTCCTTCTTTCTCTGTTGTATCTTTTTATGTAAAGTATCTTGTGACTATATGTTAAAGGAGGTATCAAAATGGGCACTTGTTTTTCAAGTCATTACTGTACATTTAATATGCTAGCATTGAGTCAGTCGCCACTGCCTGTTGGGATAACCAAACCATTGAGCTCCCTGTGACAGATGATGGTAAGCAGATAACTGCAGCACAGAATACGGAATGGAACTAATCTGAACTGTTAGACCTTTGCCTTTGTGAAGTGATTGGGTCGTGCTCTTGCATAGAAGCCTCTTAAACTTTTAGACTCTGCCAAACATACGGATGACTTTCTAGAGCACCTCATTTACGGGGAGAATGATGTTCGTTGTTGGGAAAATTTGGTCTCCAGTATACAAAATTTAAATAATTAATGTAAATTGCTGAAAGCCAACCTGAGAGGCCAGAGTGAACTCTTTCATGCCGTGCATTGGATGCTAAACCATTAAGCCCTGCTTGCGTTGTGATCTAGAATGAAGGCAGCCTTGCAGCAGACTGAATTCCTGCTCAAAGCTCACACTGACTGATGAGGAGACTAGGCCACAAGCTATAAAGTAATTGACCTATAAAGAAGATGTGAGAGGAAGAGAATGAGTATGGATGGGCTCTTCTGAGCTGTTGCTCATCTTCCTTCTGGTACTCCAGGTTAATTGTGGTTATTTTTTTCAACATCACTGAAGAGTTATATAAACAATGAAAGAATATGAATGACTGAAAGAATAATGCTTTGTATACTTGATGTGGTAATAGTATTGTCCCAAGCACTAAAGGTTATTTTTCATCCCCCCTTTCACAAGCATTTATATATGAATAAACACTTTTAAGGAGACTCTCCTGCATAAGCATTTATATATGAATAAACACTTTTAAAGACACTCTCCTGCAAGTGAACAGTTGGCCCAATGTGTAAGAATGCTTACTTGGCAAACATGAAGACCTAAGTTGAACCCCCAACACCCATGTAAAAGACAAGTTGTTGTGTACACCGATAAGCTTAGCATTACAGAACAGAGACAGGAAGATTCCCAAAGCTCCCTGGGCAAGCTGACTAGTCAAAAGGCAAGCTTCACTTTAGTGGGGACCCTTCTCACACCCTGAGGAGGAGGGTGACAGAAGAAACCATCTGATACCCTGCGTAGCCTATAAGCATACACTGTTGTGCATGCCCTGATCTTCATCTTCCTTTACACAGACCACACAGATATGTGTGCAAACACACACACACGCACACACACACACACACACCCCTGAAAAGCCTCTTCTTGTTCTCTCTCAAATTTCATCCTTTGTTCCCTTCTGGGTAACCACTATCCAGGGGCAGCCTCCACATCCCTCTGCAAAGCAGGTTAGAAGCATCTCTTTCCCCTTGAACTACCCAACTGATCTCATGAGCATGTGGATTATTTTCTTACAGTTATGCTCTTCATTGTGCCTCTTGACTCCTTTGTGAGCACACAGGATTGTGTCTCATTTATGTATGATCCCAGCATCTTCCAAGGATGCCATCCATTCCATGTACTCAGCTAATATCCATCTAAGGGATGAAGTAAAAATAGCAACAACATTGTTCCATTAGGAAAAAAAGGAAGGACTTACCTGAAAATATGATTAAGTATAATTTCACCCACCATTTTGGGGGTTAATGCAATGTTAAGTACAGAAGTAATGACAGGTCTTGAATTGTTATGACATTGGTTTTTATATGTATCAGTGGGTCAGAATGAAATTTTTATCCTAACCTCTATCTAGAAATAGAAATTGGTTTATATTACTAACATTTACAAAGAATTGATTCCCCATTTCAATAGCATGATTAGTTCATCATAATAATGAAATATTAAATTGAACAAAGTACATATTTCCTTGAAAACATGTACAGAAAAATTCTGAACCTGGATCCTTTTTTTTTATTCTTTTTTTTAATAATTTATTTTTTATTTCTTCAAGTTACATCTCAATCACAATCCCCTCCCTACTCCCCCCTCCAGTCCCACCCTTCCACCCTCCTCCCCCTCAACACCCCATCCTCTTCCCTTCTTTTTTTTTTTTTTTTAGTTTAAGGTATTTCTTTTTTCCCCACAACAGCTCTCCCTTTCAGTCCAAAAAATGGTTCTTTTTCTTATAGAAATAAATAGGCCACAATTATAAGAGTTATATGGCTTAGCATACATTCCCAATGTCCAGTCCATATGTATTTGGCACCTGACTTTAACTTTAACATTCTACTATCTAACCATCTCCATGAGTTTAAAGTTCTATGTTAAGAGAATGAAATTCAGTGAACCAGATATGCAAAACCTTTTAGAAAGTTTCATATTTCTGTACATCATGTATGAGAATTTTCTGCAGCTTCCAGTATGTGAAAGCATGCTCTGGGCCTCCTGCCCACTACTTATCTCTGTAGCTTGGTGAGTGAATACAGCTAGCATGTAGACGAGGCCTCTGCACATAAAACAGTTGGATGTCTCTGAAGGTATTCCAGTCAACTTGTCTTCATAACCTGGTGGTTTCCTGTGGTTATTTTGTATCTCTAGACACATGTTCTCTCTGTCTTCAGTAAAAGTCTGGGCTTTCACACTGACTTCATTATTTTAACCATGTTCTTGTCTTCTCCAGTTCATGGCTCGTCCCTGTCGCTGGTCTCTAGCACATCCTCTCTTTACTCTACGGTGAGTATGCTCTGTTTTCCTGCCTGTGCCATGCACGGGTGACCTAGTGAACTGATAGATTCATATAGTCGTCGTTTGGTAACACCGGGCCATTCTGCATGCTGCTTGCATGTCTTTCACTTGACTTTGGCGCACTCATGATGATCAGTGAAAAGCTGTTAAACCACGCCATAAAATATGCTGGGTGTGACATGGAGTCCTTGTCTTCTTCTCTGATCCATACCTGATAACTGTTTTATAGCATCCTTTCCAGTTATTATTTTTAACTTTATTGTTGGAGAAGATTGTGCCCATAGGACCTCAAAGAACCAGACATGTGGTTTTTAGTGTTTCTGTTCATTTTCCTCTCTAGGAAAAAAAAAAATTTCTTTTGGAAAGAGTTTACTTCTCAAAATTATTTCTCAGGAGATGAATACCAGTGTTTCAGCTTCTCCCAGTGTGAGATGCTATAACTAATTTTTACATAAATGAGAATGTTTGCCCTTGAAGGTAGTTCCTTCTTTTTTAAATGCCCATTAGGAAACTTCAAGATAGGGAAGTGTCTTCAATGAGGTGTTAAAAGCAGATAATGTGTCTCTTCTTGCCTTAAGTTTTATGAGTTATCTTTACTTTTATATTGAAAGAGCGTGAGAAGGTCACAGCTTTCAGCTGCACTCAGCAATTAAGCTTTAAAGACAAGAATGATTATTTGCACACTTTCACCAATTTTATTTGCATTTATTCATTGTACGAATAACAGATTTCACTACATTCCATACATATTTATAATATTCCTTGATCGCTCTAAGTTCTCTATCCCCTTCTCCTGCTCTCTGTTCCTGTTGCTCCCTTTCCTCTATCTACAAGCCCTCCTTCTACTTTTCTATATTATCTCAGTTTGTTTCTTTAATTATTATCGCCACATGTGTACATACATGTACATATATAGGCTCAAATAATGCAGTCTTTGCTTATAGGTTATCCTTGCTTATTTCCTGCTTTATATATGACGTTCACGTTCAGACTGTCATTTTACTTGCTTCTCATTTTAATGGTTGAAATCAGCAATACATTCTCTAGTAAAGGTATCGTTGTTAATGTGTAGGTGAAGGTACTGTTTAGGGCTAATGGATAAAGAAGTAAGAAATGTAAAAATAATTTGAAAGAACATGTAATAAAGATATGTTAAGGCTCGGTATTTCTCCTATTGGGCCAAGGCTACTGCTCTTTGAGATGTTATCTGATGTATAATGTTGAGCTTAGGTTTCTATATAGGAAGAAAAGTTGTAGCATTTTTATATCATGACATTGTTCTTTAGTGTGCGTTAGTTGTGATAAAAATATTGCTAAAGTAATAATAATTAATAATTGTGTGAAACTTCCATTATGATTTACTAGCAAGCAGATGATGGGTTTAAGAAAAAAAATGACTAATTGATGTATACCGGGATCTAATAGACCTTCCTATAGTATAATAATAATATGTTTAATGCTGTAGCTGTGAGTTCTGAGATACTATTGATTATTTCCAGTGTATCTATCTTTTCTCAATTTCCATTTGAATAAAAAAGTGTTCCTAGTAGGTGCTCAATTAGATAGAGCAAGTTTTATGTTTAAAACTGTGAATGACTATGAAAAGGCAGATTTGTGTTGGTTCCATGCACACTACATAATACTGAATCTCCTTAATATGTACAGTTGAGACATACTAATTAAAAATAAAAATATTTTATAAACTATCTAATTTGACTTACCAAATTTACTCACATATGTATACATTCCTATCTCTCTACTCTTCCCTACCTCACTACCGTCACACCCATAAACCCTCTTCCTCACAATTGCACCTTCATGTCTATTTGTTTTGTTTTGTGATTGACTAAGTTTAACCAGTACAGTCTATGTGACCATGGTTTGGATCTATCAGTTGAAGCCTGGTGGGCTTAGTAGTGTATACATGCTGCTTGTGAGCCATTGACCATCCTGGCTTAGGAGGGGGAAGTGGGTAAGGTGGCACAGAGTCAACACACAGACCCCAGGAGTCCTCATGCAATGCAGAAGCAGACTCAGGAAGATTCAGGAAGAAGAAGTCCCCATTTTTACCCTCCACTCAGCATCCCATTGGCTCCTGAACTGCAGTCTGTTGCTATGGCTATTCCTCATTGGCTCATGTCTCTCTTCCCTGTGATGTCATCAGTCTTCTGGCAGGTCTGGGCAGGTCTAGGCCAGTTCTATGTGGAAGCCCAGCAAATGCCCGCACCTTGTCTAGCAACACACTGCATATGCATGGCCTGATAGCAGAGACTGCACCTTTTTCCTGCAGCTGGCCTCATGCCTGCTGGGGCAGGGCTTATTCCTCCTACATGTACACACTGAAGAAAATTTTGTTCTAGAATCTATCAGTAGCTAATTGTGTATCAATAAGGGCTTTTAGGTTATAGAATAGTAGGAAAGAGAAGGAAAATTATGATTAGAAGGCATACCTGAGAAATTCAAGCATTGTATAGGGCCTGGAGAAATGACACAGTGGTTAAGAACACTTGTTGCTTTTGCAGAAGACCTGGGTCAAGTTCTCAGAATTCACATGATGACTTAAAATCATCTGTAGTTCCAATTTCAGGGGATCACCCTCTTCTGCCTCTACGGCAGAATCTGCTTGTGAATATGCTTTTCAGAATATGAACTGAAACAATACTTTATAATTAACATTTATATCTTCCTAGGAATGCAAGGTAAAGGCTGAATTGATTTGCATGCTTGGCTGGTGCAGGTAGCAATGACTGTATATGTCAGACAAGTTGCCAAATGTTTATGGACTGTTCCTATAAGATCTGACTTCCATGCCTATGGAATCTTTGCAAGCTGGGTGTCACAGGCTTGTCATCAGCCAGTGTCACCTCTGGAAATTTGGAATCTGTGTGCTTGTTTTACGATCCACATCTACCCTGTACAACCTGGGCTTTTGTCTGAAACTTTAAATTTCTTAATTCTGTTTTTTGTTTGTTTTAAAAGGGCAGGGGTGGTTGGACATTAATTTCAGCACTTAGAAGGCAGAGGCAGGCAGATCTTTGTGAGTCTGAGGCCAGATTGGTCTATGTAGCAAATTCTGGATCAGCTAGATCTATATAGAGAGACTCTGTCTCAATAATAATGATAAAAAGGAAATATCCAGTGACACTGAGATGAATCTTTCTGCATTTTCAGTCCTCTTTAGGTAGCAACATTGGCTTTCTGAAAAGCCACAGCCTCTGCCATCTCTTTTCTCACTTACATTGAAGCTGTCTGTGTTGCTGGATGTCATTGTTGTATTTCTTAATATTTATATCTGCTAAAATGACAAAAGAAAGGATAGCCTAGAGGATTGTATGATGATCAATTTTCAATACTTAGATTCTTTTAATTTACATATATATAATGTATATGTGTGTGTGATACTGTTAAGCTTTTTATATTACTGATCCTTGCGGTAGATTTTTTATTATTGAAATATAAAATTTTTCTGATCCCATTCTGTGCGTATACTCTGATTTTCACTGATTTCACGGGGAAGAGAAAGTCCATGCTTCATTCTCATGCATGTCCTTCACAAACTGCTTAAAACAAAAACAATGCTAAAAAGTAGTTTTTTAATAATAACTCTAAATGGCATGGGAATTGTAATAATCAATTTATATTTTTACTTAGGCAGGACATTTAATAGTGTTTACTATATTTCAGAATGTTAATCTTGATTCAGAAAACTCACTAAAACTATCATGTAATCAAATTCCACTATAATATCACTAACTAATCCCATTTCTAAGCCACTGGGGAACATAGAATATTATATTTGTCTAATTTCTCCGTTTTTATGGTAATGGGTATTTCTGGTAAAAATAACCTTGGAATATGAAATAAGGCAAGGATTAAAGAAACAATAGTATTGAAAACTCAACAATGAGAAATTTCATGCCATGTAGTGCATTAATACGTAGCTAGCCCTGTAACTTGGAGTTATTTTAATGAAAACATGATTATATTTTATGTATATGTATACAGAGTATGACCAGAGTACACTGTTAATAAATGTATAAGTGAAGAAAATTGTGAATAAAGGTGGATCAAGTTATCAGCTTAGTGTTCTTTGCTTATACTGCAGATCTGAATACCAAACTACTTATAATGTCTTGAAATTACTAGAATTAAAAAAAATCTTCAACTAAACTACTAAAAAGGAAATGTAAAATGAATACCACAAATGTCAGCAATGCTTGCAAATACAAAGTTTCCTTATGAAGACTGAGTCTTCTTAGCACGTTGTAAATACCCATTTTTCTGACACTTTTCAAATGTAGAAAAAAGAAAGAAACATGAAATTTAGGTTAAAAGAAACACTTGTGAATAAAATATACCCAGATAGTTGTGTTATGGTGTGTGTGTGTGTGTGTGTGTGTGTGTGTGTGTGTGTGTGTGTGTTTTCCTTTTGGAAGAAAACAGAAGACCAATTCAGATGTTGTTTGTACCAATTTTTGTACCAATTAATTGCAAAAGGTCTCCAAAGCAACATCATGACAAAACTGTTTTGCAGCCTTTTCTGCAAATGTCAATGGGCAGAGTTATTTTTTCAGCAACATTGTACATTCTCCAGTTCTTTCCAGATTGCTGCAGCTTCCCAGATGTAATGGTGCACATAACTCATTTGCTGGCATTTCATAGCCCAGCCTGAAGATAGCAAAAAGATCTAGGAGGTTTCTGTAGAGACGTGTAAAACACCCTGACATTTTGTACACCAGTTCTCATTTCCATAAGCTGCACAGCTAAAAGTTATTTATCTGTCACCTTTATTACCACCTTAAAACCAAGTATTTTGTTGTTTGGCCAATGTGCCTACCAATAAACTTAATAACCATGAAGGAAAAAAAAAACAATAAAGATTAGTAACTCTACTTCCTATTATTAACAATAATGGCCAGACTTACCCTGTCAACTGCATTTGTCATTTTCATAATATATACATCTTCTGCCTAAGTCTTGGCTAAAGACTTATACAATTCTGTGTTCTCGTGTACTCATATGTTTACAGCATAAGGTTATAATGACTTGTGTTTTGTTTTTTATAATCTCTGTAGATCTTAAAATCTTTCATTGTCTTGAGGTGTGTTATTTACCTATTAACTGTAGTTTGAAATACTTTATGTCATATATAGGTATCCACTTTATTCCTATAGTATATCTTAGTATATTAGTTAAATAGTCTCGTAGTTTACTGTTATGTTAGATCATGAAAGTTGTAGATACATGTTAAAAGTATTTTATTCATTTATACATATTGAATAAGTTAACCTTAGTTTCATAATTAAAATCCCTCTTTTATTTTTTTACAGGCTGAAGAAAAGGCTCATTCAGAGGTAAAAATCTGGACCGTTTTAATCTTTGAAAACCAGCCTTACTTTAGGATGCAATCAGTCTTTTTGCCACTAGAGGGTGCTTGATACGCTAGCATAACTACAAGACATCTGGTAGAAATCATTCTGTGGTCTAGATGTTGCTTCTTACAAAATGTGAAAGGAAGTTCTGGCAGCAAGTTTTCCTCTCACAATTTGCCCTGGCCTTAGCTCAATTCCTAATAAGTCATCTATATTAGCTGGCACTCATTCACTCATTAGTGAACTGTGTTTCAACTTAGTAAAGCCACACATCCATTTCCCTGTCTTTCTCACTGCCTGAGAGATACTGTTTAGGAATAATAAAACTGTAGAATCAGAAGCACAAGCTCCTTTCCACACAGGTACTATAATCCCTGTCTATCTTTATGTGTCATGAGTGTGAATTCCTGGCTTATGTATAGGGGACATACTTCACAAACATGCACTTGCTTGCAATCATGTACAAAATCAACCATCTGTTTGAAGAGGAAATTCTACTTTACCTTTGTGTGTGTGTATACACACACACACACACACACACACACACACACACACACACACACACA
>CAJQZJ010017430.1:1392478-1414916 GCA_907164525.1 Lophiomys imhausi | reverse complement strand
AGTAAAATTGGTTCCAAAATATGCACAAAACTACTGAGAGAATATAGATGCCACACAATTTTTTTTTAACTGAAACTGTCTTTTTTACATCACATAGATCTGGCAAAGTTTTCAATGTTGGTCATGAAACAGTTACTGAGGTTTAGAAATGAAGCAGCCTCTGCTTGCCTTAGTAACAGCTGTCCAATTCTCCTTTTGCCAAGTTTGCTCATAGGAGGTCATGCACTTTGAAATAAGTGTCATAAATTGATTTATAGTTTTCTGAGTTGTAAATTACAAGAATTAGAATTGCATAATTGAGG
This sequence comes from Lophiomys imhausi, assembly GCA_907164525.1. Lineage (NCBI taxonomy): Eukaryota > Metazoa > Chordata > Mammalia > Rodentia > Muridae > Lophiomys > Lophiomys imhausi. The sequence continues at coordinate 1,414,614 of CAJQZJ010017430.1, read as the reverse complement.
TGTAAGTTGAGAAAGCCTCTTTCGGTTTGTATTGGTCTAAAAGATTAAAAAAAAAAAAATTCTCAGTGCTGGGACCTTGTCTGAATTGAGCTGGTACAGGCCCTATGAATGCTGGCACAATTTCCATGAGTTCAGGTGTCAATCCTGTTGCGTCTGGAAGACACTATTTCCTTGGAGTAATCTATCGCCTCTGGCACTTGCAATCTTTCTGCCTCCTCTTCTGCTTAGGTCCCTGAACCTTAAGAGAAAAAGTTTAATGAAAATAGCTAATTAGGACCACGTGTTCAAAAGTCTCTCACTCTGTACATTTTCCAGTTGTGGGTCTCTGTGTTAGTTTTCATCTATAAGAAGCTTCTCTTATGAGAGTAGAGTAAGGAATTGATTTATGAGTATAGCCATGTGTCGTTAGGGGCCATTTTATTGCCATGATTCTTTTACAGTATCATTAACCCTGGGCCAATGGTCTACCTAGTTACAGGTTCTTGACCACCTTAGCAGTGTCAAGATATGACTTCCATCTCATGGAATGGGCCTAAAATCCAATTTTTTTAAAAAGTGGTTAGTTACTGCCATAAAATGTGTGCCACTATCGCATTAATATACATTTCAGGCACATCACTGGTACTGGCCACAAGATCTGTAGTTGCATGATATTGATGATTACTTTTCTCTTATGGCAGTATGCAGAGAAAGTCTATCAATGTTTTCTATTTCTGCACTGACATAAGCATCACCCTCTTTTCTCATTCCTCTCAATATTGATCACTATTTATTTTTTAAAAAATGCATTGAGAAGAAATTTAATGGCCTATGTCCAAAATGCCCAAAATGTCCTTTCATTCTCAGAAAGGATTCAGATTGTCAGTTCTGAGAATAAAAGACTTGTTTCTTAAGGAAAGCATCAATGGAGACTATTTGACATCTAAAGGTCTGCATTCTTTTGAGACCAGAAATGCACTTACAGAAGCATTTTCATATGCTTCTAATTTTTTTAAATTTTATTCACTGTTTATGATTCCTGCCAACATGGGATGTGGTTGACTAAAATGTTAAATATGATATTATATTAATGTGTCTGGTTATTAAAGTGAAAACAAGTAAAAAGAAAACCACTTAATATTTATTTTGTTGGGGTTTTTAGGTAGATTTACAATATTCAGAATTTCCCCTTATTTCATACTTTGGATACCTACAAAACATTTCTGCTCAGAGATAATAGTAGGTCAAGGCATCATAGGAAGCATTAGCTAGAAATTATCTACTCACCATTAAAGGTCTATCCCATAAAATTTTTTGTACTCTGCATGAAAACGCATGTTTATAATTCCTGCACTCCAGAACCTAAGGCAGGAGGATCACCAGTACAAGCACAACCTCAGCTACATGATAATATCCTGTCTCAAAGCAAAACAAAACAAAATTTCAAATATATGCTCATTAAGCATTTAAATCCGTGTTTTTTGTATTATAAGATATTCTATACTTTTTGAAAATCTTATAAAATATTGAAAACTAAAATGCATGTGGTAAACATCTCGGATTATCAGAAAAAATTGTGTGGTGAATCATTTACATAAAAAATCAAGAAAAGTATGTAGATGGTCTATATGAATTTTTTAAAGATTATTTTATGCTTGAGTTTTTATCACAATAATGTTTTAGAAGGAGTGCACTGCATAGAGACCATGAACTATTTCATGAGTCCTGCACGACTTACAAGTAGAACCAACTGCCTCTTTAGATGAGCAGATATGGGTCCCAGCATGGAAGTTAGAAATTCATTCTTCTCTTCATAAGTAGCATTTGAGAGCTCCAGTGTAGCTAGCATTCACCTCCCTAAAAGGATTTGGTACTGATTCACCTGTGGCTACTATACTTGCTTTCGTGTACTAAACTCTTTGTTTTAATGGATCATTTAGTATATTGGACTTTTTTAATTGTGCAGCAAATTCATAAGCTACGGAGAGAACTGGTTGCATCCCAAGAGAAAGTGGCCACTCTCACATCTCAACTGTCAGCAAATGTAAGTTGCCTTTCATTGTTTGAGGGTATCAGAATAGATTTTTATCTAATTAGAGGGAATTGTTTTATCAGCAAAGTGTAACTCTCCACTGTTATAGCACTGGAATGTACCCTCACATGAAATTGAAGTTTTCTGCCCAATCACTAATAAAATGTGAATCCAAGCTGATGAATAACAACGTGGTAAAACAAAACACGACAAAAAGTTTGTATTTTTAAGAAAATTACAAGCTACAATAATGATTAGAAATGTTACCTCTTTCCTTGTTTCTTACTTTTGTCATCTTAATGCAGGAATTTTTCTCAAGCCGAAACATAATAGGGGCTGTGAGCATTTGACTTTGGAAGACACAATATTCCTATGTCCTCTTTCAGGAATTAATGAAGCAACAAAATAAATTCTAAAACAAAATAACTTGAATCTAAGTATGATAGCTTAACTCCATTGTATGTGAGATACAACTCTCTCAAAATCCCTTGTCTGCCTTCTTAGAGCCGTTCAGAAGAGTCCACATTTGCTGGCACTAAAGCAGCTCACCTTTTTGAAAATTGTAACAAAGAAGACTACCAATTGCATTAACTTTTCTATCAAATGCCTTTCCGCACTCTCAGGAGGACTCAGAGTAGATGAACCATAGAGCATGTGGCATTGTGCCCAGTCCTAAGGAACAATCCTGTGAGGTACCACACACAGCATGGGCTGTGGAAGCTCCTGCTAGGCTGGCACATGCCTCCCCTAGCTGACTCCTTCTTCTGTGTGGCTTCGGGCATCTTGTCTCCCTCTCTCACCATGACTGCCTCTCTGCTCCTCCATTGAGATTTTCCTTCTCCTAGACAGAGCATGACATATCGAAAGTGAACAGGTGCAGGACCATAGTGTATGACATTGTAATATGAATCCAAGGGAAATAAGCCATTTCACTCACAGTGAATTAATTTTAGCTCTGTGTCTGGGTTTGGCACTAGGTTTTTACTCCAGGGGAATAATAATAATTTGAGATAGACTGTTACTGTTCATAAAGCATGTTAGGAGATGCCCAAAAATAAGAAGACTTTTTTTTTAAACCTTGCTAAAAAAAAAAAAAAAAAAAGCATTCTTTATCCACTGTTGTTCCCTAAGTTTAAGTATTAAAGAAATAGTTTTGAGATAATTGTAAATTTTATGGTATATCTATAATACTGTAAAACTGCCGAGTTTCTGAACTTGCACCCAGAGGACAAGGATCAGTCAGTATAAAAGCCACAAACACATGGCTTGTGTTTATCTGTAACGGGGAAGTCTCACTGACCAGCCCATCCATGATGATTACTGTTTTTTGTTTTGTTTTGTTTTGTTTTTGTAGTTGTTGTATGTTTGCCTGCTTTTGTAGTACCTGAGATGGGATATGCCAGGCAACCATTTTATCACCTAAGCCAAATCTAGTCCTAGAGGTTTTCTGTAGTTTGGCTTGGTTTTGTTGTTGTTTTGTTTTTCAGTTTCTATTTGTAAGTAAAGACAGGTGTTTTTATTAAAAGTCATATAGTCTATCAACTGAACTACTAGCTACATTAGTTTTTACTTATTAATTTATTCAGACTGTAGCTAAACTTCATGTTTGGTCAAATGTGTGATCTCCACAGAAAGGATTGTTAAATGAAAATGTGGTAGGTATACTTCATAATGACAGATTTTGATGAGTATTTTCAACTAAATAATCAATTAAGGAACATTCACTTCCTCTTAATCTATGAGCAGCTGCATCAGATCCTAATGCTTTCACTTGATTAACTTCATTTTCGTGATTTGTGTGTTCCATGCTGGGACTTGACATAATAAATCTGTTTCGACTTGTTCTATCATTGTTCAGTAGAGTGGAGTGCTAAAGCAGGAAGGTATCTAGTGGGCAGGCTTGTCATTCTATTACCAGAATAAAGTCCCAGTCAGTGCAGTGCACAGTACTCCTTCCTACCTTGAAGACTTGCTCTGAAACAGTTCCATCAAGCCACAGCAGACTGTTTAGAAAGCTTATTCTGCTAGTGCATCTCAGAAAAGAGAGGGGTCATAATGGCAAATGCTCTTTCTTGGCCTTCTTTGAGTCATTATCTCTCCATCAAATAGCACAAAGCAAAAGAAGGTCCCCACCCGCTCAGTGCTAATACACAGGGTCTCATGGATAAGTCAGATTCCTCTGGACCTCCCACAAGTCACGTCGGATGGATGCCTGTGTTTCTTTTTCTCTCTTTCTATTTTCTTTTTGGGCTTGACAAGCCTTGGCCTTAGATAATTTTGAAATGTGAGCAAAGCCTACTATTACTGAGATTTTTCAAAGGCACTACCAAATGAGCATGTAATGAAACAAAAGGTAATTTTGCCTTTAGGAAATACATCTTTTTAAACTAAAAATCTCTTAACTCCAATATTTTCCAAGAATGTGCTCTATTTCTTTGCTTCATTTATATATATATATATATATATATATACATATATACACATATATATACATATATATGTATACGTATACATATATATATAAAATGAAGCAATATGATATATAGATATATATATCAGACTGTTTTTCCTGTGGATAATCTGTGCTTGTTAATGATGACAAACACTGATGAGAATTTCTGTACAGTAACAAAGAAATACAGTACCTTCCATAGGTTTAAGAATACAACTTACTTCAACTCTACTTTTCAAATGCAAATCCTTATATACACATTTTATATTTAAATATATATATAATGAACTGCTATTTCATTCTATATCAATATATCCAATGTAGTCATTATATATAATAGCATTTCATCTTGCTGTTAAAAAAAATCACAGTAATTTTCTTTGCATGTATCATATTGTATAGTATAATTCCATGACCATTATGAAAAATAGTTCTTCTTAACTAGCAGTTAGGCTTCTCTGTTTTATTGCCTGGACAGTCTTTCTCTCACACACTACAGTGCTAATCTCATATTAATACATTCTACTCTATTTTTGAAAATATGCAACTGCTAAAAATGGTTACAATCTAGTAAACTCTGCCATCACTCTGAATATCATATTTTTAAGTCACAAAGTTTTACATAGACGGTGATAAAAATAATCACTGATGAAAGGAAATGACTTTCCTTTACCCCTTTATTCTTCTGTCATTCTTTGTATTTAGTGAGAAATTTAACATTCATTATTTCTGAAGTAACAAAATTTATCTGATAAACTGAGCCAAGAGGACATAAATATAAAATGATAGTTTTCTAATATAAATTTAGTATACTTTCTACTGAAAGTAACTTGACTCAAAATGATATTTAGTCAACAAATATTGGGCTTTTAATGAAAAATTAGTAAAAAGCAAATTTACAAATATTAGCAATTTATAATTATCTTAGCTAAGATTTCTTTTGCTTCAATAAAGCACCAGAAAGCAAATTGGAGAGGAAAGGGTTTATGTGAGTTACGTTTCTGTGTCACTGTTCATCATCAAAGAAATCAGGCCTGGAACTCAAGCAGTGCAGGATCCTGGAGGCAGGAGCTGATGCAGAGGCCATGGAGGGGTGCTGCTTACTGGCTTGCTCCCATGGCTTGCTCAGCCTGCTTTCTTATAGAACCCAGGACCACCAGCCCAGGGATGGCTCCACCCAAAATGGACTGAGTCCCCCACTGATCACTAATTTAGAAAATACCCTAAAGATCTGGTTTCAGCCTGTTCTTATAGAGTCATTTTCTAAATCGATGTTCCCTCCTTTCAATTAACTCAAGCTGTGTCAAGTTGACATAGATTAGCCAGCACAAAATTCTAATGTTAAATATTTTATTATTTCTTCATGCTACAAGATATAATCCATATAGTTTATGCATAAATTCTATTCTTTATAATCCTAATATTGTCATATTTTAAATTTCTATTAAATGGACTAAATACATACAGATTATAAACTCATTTTTTCAAATGTATACATTAAAGGCCCCACACACAGTGATGTACCTTTTGAGAAGTATCACAGTGTTCAGGATTATGTCCTATATCAAATAAGAAATTTTTTCTTCCAGAGTGTTACTTTTGGGGGACAGGGCACATGCTTACTTTTAGGATTTAGCACCTTGTTTTATGGGAAAAGTAGTAGTATTTTGAAAACACAAAATGGTAATCAATCCAAAGGGCCGTCATGGGCAAATATACTGTAAATTCAGAAATAAGAATGGTTGAGAAAAATGAGATATAGACATAGCACAGGAAGGTCCAAGAAGAAGGGGCAGATTATTGAATAAGCCCTTATACCTTTGTATATTGATATAAAATTAGTAGTTTATTTGGCTAAAGTGGTATTGACCATTGTTTATTGTGCAAAAATAAGATTGTATTGGATTACATCAGTAAGATCTTTGTATATTGATACAAAATTAAGATTATAGTTGGCCACAATGGTATTGACCCTTGCATATGGACGTAATATTAAGATTATATTGGGCTACATAGGCATTGATCTTGGTATATTGATACATAATTAAGAGTATATTTAACCACAATTGAATAGATCTTTGTATATTGATACAAAATTAAAGGTAATGCTTCCTAATGGTATCATACCTAGAGATACTTAAAAATAAAATGTGAAGCTCTGACCTCTTGATACCAACCGTCTAAAACGGTCTAGGATAGTTAAGTAAAACAAACTCCTAGTCATGCAAACATGTCACTTTGTTAGCTACTATGACAGTCTATCACAGATGTTCTCTAAACTACCCAGTAATCAAGTTGCTAAGAGACAAGCAACATTTGCTTATCTAAATACAAGAGATGGATAGGGCATCTTCAAAAACCCCAAGAGATCTGCAGAATATGGCATTCAAAGATGTTATCTTAAATCAAGATTTTTTTTTGATATCGAGACATATCAGCGCCTGACAGCACCCCCTATTCTACTCCAAGTAGAAGATAAGCATCGAAGAACCTCCACTGTAAGATGGTTGAATTAGTGGCAAGCCTATCTCTTGGCATGAAAAAACCCCTTGCACCAACTGCAGACAGACTGCTGTCCAAAAAGGACAAAACTTGGTAGCAGGGAAGTCGACAGCCTAACTCTGCCAAGACAGGGTAGGTAAGTCCTTCATAATCCCTGCTCTACAACAAATGTCTGTCATAGAAACAGGACCCAAAGGCTGAGGACTGATGCAGGAATGTATGGAGAGAAAATGGGAACTGTCCAGGCAGTCATTGGTATGTCCTTTCTTAGTTTTGGAAGCTGCAGGCCCTGCACTTCCTGTATAAGCAAATATATTTATCCCTCTCAGGTCTCTGAGGTGGTTGAAGAATAGACAGCTAGAGCCTTATAGTTAAATTTTGAGTTGTTTATTAATCAAGAGGGTGTTATAGATCTAAGAAGATACTCTTAAAAGTGTGTTGCAAGTTAGTATGAATGTTGAGTCACATATAGACCTTTAAACTTAAGGAGATGGTTAGATAGTAGAATGTTAAAGTCAGGGGCCAAATATGTATAAACTGGACATTGGGAAGGTAAACTGGGCCATTTACCTCTCATAAATGTGGCATATTTATATCTGTTGTTTTGTATAATACTTACTGTAATAAGAGAAGGAACCATCTGTTGGACTGAAAGGGGAAACTTCTGGGGGGAAGAGGGTGGAAGGGCGGGATAGGAAGGGGGAATAGGGAGGGGTTTGTTACTGAGATGTAACTTGAAGAAAAAAAAATAAAGCATTTAAAAAAAATAAATAGATAAAAAAAGAATGGTTTAGTTCAAAAGTAATATATAAAGAAAAAGAAAACATCATGAAAACTATATGCTAATGTCTGGGCACTTTATAAAATCGGTCAAGTTAAAACATAGTGCTTGGGAATGCGAGCCTAGATGTAAAAAGGGTCCAGAAAGCAGAGAACACAGAAGTAACTCGTGGTTGCCCCAGCACCTGGGTAAGAGGATAAAGAGAGTTCACAGAGGGTTGAAGTTGACTGTGTTGTCTACAATTCATTTTCTCCTGCTGTGGTCGCAGGCCATGATGAGCCTCAGGAGCAAAGGACCCTTGTGCTAATTATGGAATCAGCCATCAGAATCCTGATCCTTATGAGAAGTTTTGCTAGACATTCCATGGGACATGCCTCATTCTTTCAGCTCTGTTATAGCAGCAAAAAAAGAAAAAGATACATTAGGGTCCCATCATACCCTTCTTTCAGAACAAAAATATCAAGCTTTTGTCAAAATTGACCAGATTCTACCCAGATCTAGCTTGCAATATGTTGAGATTAGAAATTATTCAATCTTTAGATATCTTTAGGAGCACAATAAATTACATCAGTTTGAGTTAGTATGCCTGGAGTTGTACCTGAAGTCACGGGAATGATTGGAACTCCTTTTATGGTTAGTATTTTCCCATCACACTGTTGAATGATGGCACACCAGTAGGAAATGACCTAGTTTACAGCTGCTCCATCAAGTATTTCTAATTATCAGTGTGATGGTTATATACTACAATGTGCAATTCTCTATAATTTAAAATTAAACCCCAAATCCACCAAAGCTCAATTTGACCATATGATTATTTCTACCTGGCCTAGATATATTTCTTTAAGCTAAAAAGGGAAAAGGCCCTTTTGTTCCAGAGGTTTGAAAGTGAAGACAACTCTTTCCAATTTAGTTCTTTGTAAGTAGAAAAAGAGAAAAGATAATGTTCTACCTGTCAGCAGATGTCTGACACTTGAAGGAAAATGTCTACACAATAGAAGAGCTAACAATATCTTCAAAGGTCATCACAGAAGTCGAAAAATGAGGAACATTTGTCCGTTGACTATTTCAACGACCTGCTTTTGGGACTTCTTTCTAAAAACTTGGCAGCTGGGAAATGTGTTCGGTATTTTGGGTGTCAGATCACTGCGTGATGTGCAAGTCAGAAGGTGTTGTTATTTGCAAAATACCATCCTCTTTTGGAAAGCGAGTTCACATTAAATGTCAAAAGACTGAAACACTGATTTTAGAAAACCAGAGTTTAGGAGTGGAAAATGAAGACGTGTTAAAGGGGCATCTCCACTGAGAACTAGCCATGATAGCCACTGTACTTAAAACATTGGAACGCCTACAATTAAGCATTTTGTACAATGAAGGGACTTTATCTTATCCACACGAGACTCTGACATTTTAACTATCTTGCATCTATTTGGTTCACAGGCTCACCTTGTAGCAGCTTTTGAAAAGAGTTTAGGGAACATGACTGGCCGGTTGCAAAGTCTAACCATGACAGCGGAACAAAAGGTAAGGATCCTAATTGCTTGAAAGGAGGTAATACCCTTCAGAGAACGCTAAATAACAGCTAGGTCTCGGTGCCTTAAGAACAGTACTACAGAGCATCCCTTTGAGCAAATGGTACCATTATTTTTCCAGTTATAATTTAAAGACACTACCAGATTGTCCACACTGGATCACAGAGACACAAACGCACACAACATTTTGTCACATAGGTGTGTCTATTTACATCCAACTACTACTATAAAAGAATACTAAATGCTGACAAGAAGCATTTGTATAGGAGAATTAAAAATATTCTCAAATTGTTGTGTAGTTAACGAGAAATGTACTTCAGGAGAATTTTCATAAATGTGTGGTCCTTAAGGAGTAAACCATGGATGTAAGCCAACACACCAAGAAGGATGTCTGGAAATGACATTAGGTCTCCAAAGTAAGAACCATCATGATATACCAGTTTTGATAGGGGCAATTTTGTATATTTTTGAATTAAAAAATTAGTTGGCATCTGAGAGGCTGCCTTTATTTGAAGTAATTTTACTTCAGTTACATCAGAAACTTAAATACATGGGAAGGATTTTATGGTATGGAGTAAAGAATACTAAAAAGAAGGGAACAGAACTGAGTTCTCAGAGACAAATATATTTAAGTATTCTAGTCTATTAAGACAGAGGTTGACCTCTGTCCTACAAAGACCATTTGTCCTCTCTGTTGTTAGTTCAGTGCCCTTGACCTCTGAGTAATGTTGGGAGAGACTGGTGTTTTCTCTGAAGTTCATGGAAATACTTTATAATTTCTACACATGTGTAGATTGTGGGCAGATGTCCCTGTACTCATCTGATTCTGAAACAGATCTACATTCTAAGAAGACTTGGATGTTTACAGCCTGTACCTATATCTACCTAGAAGGATGACTTCAGGTTCTCTAAAGTGTTGCATTACCAAGTTTTATAAGTGTATAAAACTTGTTTTTAGAAAATTCAACATTAAGTTGAATTAATTAAAAAGAAGACAATCTAATATCTCTATATAATTACCTAATAGAAACAGAAAACTAAACGATCCTCTAGTTTATTCTAGATCCTACATTTCTGCCCAGGAATATGGTCCAAGTTCATCAAATATTTCTAGAAGGATGTCTAGAAACCCCTCTGAATCCACAGGCTTTCCTCTCTCCCCTTTTCTCCTTCCCTGTCACTCTCCTCTCCTCTCATTCTCTCCTTTTCTACCTTCCCTCCTTTCTCATTGCCTTCTTTAGTATGGATTTCTACTCCACTATGTAACATAAGAACCCAGAAAACAGGATTATAAGGCAAGCAGGAAAGATATCTAATGACATTTGAACTAGAAATCTCAAGCATGAATTCTGGCTCTGTCTCTTAAGAATTATCTAATCTTGAGAACCTTTTACTTCAAACTCACCAGGTTAGCCATGGGAAGGTTCCACTATTCCCTTTTAACCAGTTATAGCCCTGACAGTCAAAATAATAATAAATAAGCACCTTATAGGATCATCATGAAAAATAAGCAAAATATTATGATTATATCACGTGCATTGGGACAATCCAGAAATGTAACCTTCCTTTACATTTCTCTTTTTTCCTTATAAAAATTCTAAAGGGACTGGGGAGATTTTTGGGTAAATCTTAAGCCAATAAAATGTGAGATCTAGAGTAAAGATTCCCTAGAAGCCAATGTAAAAGGCAAATGGTTATGAGGGCCTACTTATAACTCCACTGTGAGGGCATGGGGGTGGGCAGAAATAGGCAAATCCAAGAATAAGTTTGCTATGCAGACTAGATCCAGGTTTATCAAGAGACTCTAAGTACATAATGTAAAGAGCACCAAGAAAGATAATCAGCATCAAACTCAAACTCCTCTCATGCATGTACACATTCGTATGTACACATATACACCCAAGTGTGTGCACATATACATAGGGATGCACACCATGCATGAACAAATGTGCAAAGGTGAAAAAAGAAAGAACATAAAGTAATTCATGTTGGGTATATTTCTGGAAATGGTAGTTAGCATTCACTGTGATAACTTAAAGAAAACAAAATCAATAGTGACTATTGACTGTCCCTTTATATGTCTTCCACCTCTTTTATATTTGTGCAAGTAAATGTTTCCATAGAATTATGTAAAATACACAAGTATGTTGACGTTGTATCTGGTGATAATCTATAAATATTCTAACTGTAACTCCTTATTAAAAGAACTTCTATCATTTTGTACAGAGTACCCTTAAAATAACATCACTAAAAATTTAAATTGTCCAGAAATATCATGTGTGAAATTGTCTTTAATATTTTACCTAAACATAAAGTAATTCTTCAGTTCAGAACTATACAGAGACACAAATGTTGATAACTACTTATACACTTCAAATTTGTGAATTGACATGTTCCTTTGAGGAGATCTAAAAAGGATTTTCATTATGGCACAATTCAGTAACAGAAACTGATTTAAACCAGCAGATGAAGGTATAAAGCAAGGTACCTGAACTACATGGCCCAGCCACAAAGCCCTAAGCAGGACCAGCTTTCAAGGAAGCTGAGGGACAAAGGGAGATTTATTGGTGGGTTTTGTTTCATTGTCTGACCAGAAGAGTGTAATTTAGATTGAGCAGACTAACATCTTAGCCTGGGATTTAAGGATAAATGTATCCAAGGGTTCTTAAATTGGGGTCACAGAATAACAAAAGACCTGACGCATTGTTCACTTAGACATTTTTCTAAAAGCTGAGGGCATAACATTTAATCATATTTCAGGAAAAGGCATTTCTTCAGGGAACTAAGATAAAAAAGGGTATATTGCTCTCTGGTGATCCAACAGTTCCGAGAAAAAGCCTGAAGCTGATTTTTAAAATCTCACTCCCTATAGTTCCAAGGTTCATTTGTGCACTTAGTCTTTCACCAAAATTATATTGAACTTCTATGATGTAAGAAGAAAAATATGGATTAAAAAATAGGTAGATGGATTATTTACCTATCTCTACCTATAGACATAGCTATCTGCTAGAATAAAATATCCAGAAAGAACATGTATGTTTCTCATAACTTAGAATAAGTTAGATCATAGATAGTATTTATATATATATATATATATATATATATATATATATACACACACAGCAGATGTAGGTATGTGCTAGAATAAAAATCCAGAAAGAACATGTATATTTCTCATAACTTAGAATAAATTATATATAGTATTTTTCGGTTTTCATTTTTTATATATAAAATACACATACATAAAAATTTTCACATAAGCAAAAGATCCACATTGATTTTAATAGCCATCATATATGTATGTTCTTATAAATGCATATATTTTACCTGGAATTTTTATTCTGGTATGTAACAGATGACAAAAAATATAAGAAAGGCATCAGAGTCAGCATAGTATTAAACTCCACAAACAAACTCAAACTTAGGGTGAGATCATTAGAAAACAAGAATGGAAGCTTCCATATGAAGAACCAAAGACCAAGATGGCTGCATATTGTTGGTTCCATATTTAAGAAATAGGGAAACTAAACAGTTATTCAAATCATGTTCTAGCTTCACAGAATGTTTTTAGAAATCACATGGCATTAAAAGTACATAGAAATGTTATTCCAGTTTATTCACCAAAATAAACTCCCTTGAATAGTTTACCAATAATTTTTCTTGCTTCCAGATGCCAAATAACTCTGATTCTTTGCCAACTCTTTATGCCAGAATACATTTTTTTTTTTGCTACTCACAACCCAGAAAGTAGAAAAAGTATTCATGAATAACTCAGGAGGCAGAAAACTATAGCTCCCTTAGCCCTACAAAGCCGCAAGTGTTTTCAGAGGGCTTGAACCAGACCATCTTAGCTCCTCAGGTTAAGAAGGATAAAGAAGATTAGATCAGGGGAAATACTAGAGAGTATTTCCTGAAGACAGAACAGACTAAGCATAGGTAGCCAAAAGGATGATGGGAAGTGTCACACAAGGCATTGATGGGAGGTGGCACTGTGAAATCTTGTCCAAATTTGCTAATGTAATGTGCACTAATATGCAGGAATTTAAAATTCAAGAGATTCTGAGATTAGTTGCCTATAGACAATGTGCTCAGACAATTGGAACATAATTACTAGGGTGTGCTAGACTAGTCTTGTTAGAAGGAAACTGAGGTATAGATGACCATTTTCTGAGAATGATGGATTTCATGTATGCCAACTGTAAAGTCATTCTTTCCCCTGTGAAGGATATAGATGAATGTTACCTCAAATATTGGAAGTGAAAACATTCAATGCCAAATGTTGGAACATAGCATAGAAAACTGAAAATGTAATCTGCTTTGTCTATACATGTTTTATGTTCAGACATTTTCCATCTAGAAGTGTTTATAAAAACATATCTCTAGAATTATACAATATACCTATTAATGTTCTTCAGCATAAGATGAATATGAATGTGTGAGATAACTGAGTGCCACTGATATGAATTAAAGACAAATTTGCTGTAAAATTGAAGAGCTTTGCCTAGAAGATTCATTGTTTGACAAGATTTGTTGTCAAACTTGTAGAAGTTTTACTGGAACTTTATTAACAAGAAATTTTGAAAGTGATCAATGCAACTGGGAAATTAGGTCAGAAAGAACATTAAAAAGGATAATTAGTATCAAGGAAATACTTGATTACTTTGTTTTGAAGCATTTCTAGTATAATCTTTATAACTTGTTTAGCCTGAAAGACATATGGAAACTATCCAAAGAGATATGAACTTCATCAAGATGACTTTATACAAGAAAACTAGAAAACACAGAATAGTGGACTTTCACATGATTGACAGAAGTCAGAGCTTCGTTTTTTGAATTTATTACAGGAATTGGGGCAAGACAACACACCAAGATCTGATATCTTAATTCTCAAGAACCTTTGTGGAATTGGTTGGGCTGGCTTTCTCTTGTGAGTCTGAAGGGAGAGTTAGAAGTCTGATTGACTGCACTGCATGGCAGACTAAACAGTTATCTGTATGGCATAAAGATTTCTCAGAGTATTTTGAAGAAAGCTTAACAGTGACTATCTAGACTTCAGTATTTTTTGTTGGCCACAACAAAACAGAGTCTATCTGAGGAACTCATTACTGATGATAGCCCTTATCCAAACTTCTCACCATGAGGCTAACAGTAAATAAGTAAACAAACAAACAAAATTTAAAGAAGAGGATCTTTATTTTTAAGCAATTTATGTGTATGTTGGGAAGCAACATTGGAATTTTAATGCATTATACAAATCTTGGAAAAACAGCTTGAAAATTAATATAAACAACCGATACTAATGACAAAACCATGAAGACTAGAATAACATTGAAAATTTTCTATATCCTAGTCAAATATTTAAAATGTTTTCTATTCATTTCTGCTCTACTACTGACGAAGAAAGAAGGGGAATCTTGATTTCCTTGATATCCAAAGAGATAGTTCTGTTTATTTAATCGCGCTGAGACTTTCTGTTTATAACAGGCTGTGAAGGTTTTGATGTTTTTATGTAGCACCTTTGCTCCCTAGTTGAATGACATTCCAGTATACAAACTAAAGATGTGAGTACTAAAGGTGAAGTATTATTCTTCAGAGAAGAAATCCATCTATTGAGTGTAGATCAGAACTTTTCATAAAATCTCTCCAGCCTTTACTGGATCATAAATCAACTGAAAGGAATGATCTATCAACAACTAAATAAGATACTACATTGAATGGTTGAAAAGGGGCCTCTTCTAATTTTTTTTTTCTGACAGGAAAAGAGTTCACAGTTATAAGGATATTTTACTTTGGCCTGTAAGTGTAAGAATATTTGGCAAAAGGTAGAAGTTGCATGACATCCTGAGAAAGGTCATGGTTGTACCTTGAATGACAAAATGAGAGTGGATTTCATTAACAGGACTTTTGCAGGTGTAGGGAATAATAAGTATAGATTTGAACAGATTGTGCCAATTCATATAGAATTTAGCTATCAGTTTAAATAAAGCCTTACAGAATATCTTGTGGGCACTTAATAATGCTTAGCAGATTCTGTTAAAGAACTACCAACACTGAGTGCAAACTTGTACAACCACCATGGAAATCAGCCTAGGTTCTATTTTCTAAACATATGTTAGAAAACTTGCAATAGCCCTGCCTCAAGACTCAGCCATACCACTGGGTGGATACCCAGACGATTCCTCACCAAACTACAAGGGCATATCCTCATCTATGTTCATATAAGTCTTATTTGCAATAGCTAGAAACTGGAAACAACCCAGATGTCCCTCAACCAATGAATGTATAAAAAAAAATTGTGGTACATTTACACAATGGAATACTACATTTTATTCTTTCAACACATTAAACTTTTAAACTCTGCTCATTCCACAGGAATCTGAACTTATAGAACTACGGGAGACCATTGAAATGCTAAAGGCCCAGAACTCTGCTGCCCAGGCAGCCATTCAGGGTGCGCTGAATGGCCCAGATCACCCTCGCCAAGGTATTCTTAAAACTGTACCTGCCTTATCACATACAGTAAGCACTGGTTTTATGCATTAGTTGCAGGAAAGATTCACATACTCAGAGCCCTGCCTTTCACAGAAAATAAAGTTAATCTGTTTGCAGTTCTAAACTTTGTGGGCATTAGCTTTCATTATCAAGTCATTTTTTTAATTAAATACTTTATTTTTTTTCTTCAAGTTACATCTCAGTCACAAACCCTTCCCAATTCCCCCTTCCTATCCCGCCCTTCCACCCTCTTCCCCCCAGCAGCTTCCCCTTTCAGTCCAACAAATGGTTCCTTCTCTAATAACAGTAAATACTATACAAAACAGCAGAAATAAATATGCCACATTTATGAGTGATAAATGGCCCAGTATACCTTCCCAATGTCCAGTTCATACATATTTGGTCCCTGACTTTAACATTCTACCATCTAACCATCTAAATGAATTTAAAGTTCTATAACTGACTTAGCTTTCATACTAACTTGCCTCACTATTATAACCATCTTCTTAGATCTAGAACGCCCTCTTGATTCCTAAACAACTCAAAATTTAACTATGAGACTCTAGCTGTCTATTCTTCAACCACCTCAGAGACCTGAAAGGGATAAATATATCTGCTTATATAGGAAGTGCAGGGGCATTTTTAAATTATGAACTTATAGCCATTTTTTTCTACTTGAATTTTAGATTGAATCTAGTAGGTTGAGAGAATTGGTTAATATGTGCATATCTGACTTCATAGAAATCAAGCCTTGCAATGAATAGCCTAATCAAGATCCAGTGTTCACTGAGAGCAAAGCCTTATGGGTAGGGTCAGTGAGAAGGTACATTTTCTTTAGCCAAAAGTTTTAAAGTAACCAGGAGACAGAGAAAAGGTTCTCATTACCATGCCTCTCTGATTCTTTCCCTCCATTCCCATGGAAGAAAAGTTCATTGGTTTTAAGTTCTCTTTTCTTTATGTATATTCTTCCATCTATGTGCTGACTTGTGTACCTTCATTCTTCCTTCAATTTAAAATCCTGTCCTAATCCTAATCCTAATTTCTGGATGTCTTATCATCTATTTTCTCATTTCCAGATAAGTTCTGGAAAATGTTTTGTACTCTCAGCATCTTCAGTTATTAATCACCCTTCAACCCACTAGATGGCAGCCCTATTCCCACCCTTCCACCAAAGCTGCTCTGTCCAGAACCAATAGTGACTTATATGGTACTTAATTCATAAAATATTTAAGTTTCTTGTATTGGACAGGATAAAAGATTGATGTTATGAATGCTAATTGATGTTAATACTATTGATGTTTAAACCTGCACAATTGAAATAGTAATTTTTGCTAATATTCATACTGTCATACGCTCTTCTTTATAGAGCATATTTTAATCATCATGATATTTTATACATATATATCATTATATATTGTTCTTACTCTCCTCATATGCTGTCTTCTTCTGTCACTCTTCCTCTCCTCTTCCTGGTCCCCTACCTTTCTGGAAATTGTTGCTTCTTCTGCTTTCATGTCCTATATTTTCTATCAATCACTGTTGTTCTCCTCACACCCTTCAGTTAGCCCTATTATCCCCTCTCACAATCATTTTCTGCTTTCACATCCTACATACACATGAAAATTTAAATCTACATTTCCATGAAAGAAAACATGTTTTTTGTCTTTTGAGCTTGGCTTATTTCTCTTGGCATAATTATCTGCAGTTCAATCCTTTCCCTACAAATGTAAAAATTTTGTGTCTCTTTATAGCTAAATAAAATTCCACTATCCACATGTACCAGAATGTCTTTACCTATTACTTGTGGTGAACATCTAGGCCAACTTGGTTATCAGGGCAGTGCACATAAACATGGCTGTGCAAATGTCTCTATGGTATGATGACTAAGAATCCTTCAGGTATACACACCTAGGAGTGGTGCAGCTAGGTTATATGATAGTTCTACTAGTCTCTGTAAGAAACTTCGATACTCATTCCCATAGTAACTATAGTAGTTACTATGGACTAGTTACTATGAAATAATCTTTCTTCATTCTTTTTCCCTTTTTTGTTGTTAAATATTCATTCACTATTCATATTCAGTTTTAATTATTGGTATCCTAAATTCTCCTCCATTACGATTCTGAACCTTGTGATTTTATATGTTCTCTTAAAAATTCTATGAACTCATCTACTATTCTAGCTATAACTACTGCTTTTACTAACAACTGTTGAATGTGCCTTGAAATCAAGCTCACCTCTTGATGTCAAGAGAGAAATTCGTTAAGGTATCTTTGATTTTTTGTTTGTTTGTTTTTTTGGTACTTGAAGCTTAATATTTCCACCTTGTCATCTTTCCACTCATATTTTCCTCTATTTCAGCATCCTTTGTCCCTGAAAGAGTTTTACCAGCTTTATTTTTTTTTCAGCCAGATACGATACACGTCTATCATAAGCACTGCTCTCCTGATTCAATATATCTGCAGGCTTTATTGACTACATGCCTTCAGTAGTTGTTGAATGTTAACATTTCTGTGACCCCTTCATCATTTACCATCTATTCTCTAACTCTAACTGCAGACTCCTACATAGGCTTTGTATTTCTTAATTTCTTCCTACGTTTGGGCTGGGAATATAACTCAGTCACAGAGTGCCCATCCATCATGAACAGGGCCCTAATTCTAATCCCCAGTACCATACACATGAAAAATCTTGTACAGTCCAGCACCAGGAGTTTTCAATCTTCCTAATGCTTTGACCCTTTAATACAGTTCCTCATGTTGTGGTGACCCCCAACCGTAAAATTATTTGCATTGCTATTTCATAACTGTAATTTTTCTACTGTTATGAATTGTAATGCTAAATAGCTGTGTTTTCCCATGGTCTTAGGGGGTTGCAACCCACAGGTTAAAAACAATTAATTGGTCTACACCTTTCACATCAAAACCAGAGATATTGTGTAAAAACATGTACTACCCAAGATTCTGCTGCCTACTTTGAGAATTGCAACTATTTAATGTGACTCAATCTCTCTTTACCAGTCTAACTCATACAACAAATGCTCAGAATTAGTAATTTTGTTTCACACTCTGTTTTTGGCTTTGTCTCTTGCTCTTGTGTTGTCTTGTGCATTCATATTGACTTTTTTCTCTATCCTGAATTTCTTATGACAGCCTGCTTACTTCTGACATTCTTGCCTATTTGTTAAAAATTAAAATATGTTGGAAAACTGAAATATTTAATTCCAAAGTCAGCCTCCTAATCCCCAAACTAGAAGAAGTCCCTGTGCTATAATTCTGGAGATAGTATTCATATTTGCATTCATCCCTTAAATCTATTAAATCTATCTTTCTTAAAGTATGTTAGAAAGTCTCTTACTTCATATTGTGACTGTAATGCTACCTTTATATGTACAGGAGGCTTACCCAAAGTTTACAGACAATAATAACAAAATCAAATATTATATAGTTGAATTTAAATTTATTTAAATTTACAGTTAACTCATATATAGCTACACACACAGAGATATATATGTGTGTGTGTGTGTAGCTATACTTATTCTGAAAGGCAGACTCATTTTCTTCAGCTACTTCTGTTAAGAATTCAGCAACTTTTCATGTAGGGGAGTTGATTTATATGCTGCATGGAAAATTACTGCATATTTAAGGCTTATCTCAGAGCTATAATAAAGCAGCTTATGTTCTAAATCTTCATGTCGTAAATAGGTCCAGAAGGGATTTAAAAAGGCTTAATCCTTTCCTTAATAAAACACAAGTTACTGAAGTGAAACTTTCTGGAAGGATTCTTTTTATCTTAAGCAACAGGTAGCTTAATATATGTGCTGAAATTCAAATACAGGGATTCCTTTGCTAGGAAGTGTGGGGTGGGTGTGGGGTGAGTAATAAGTTATGTCTAAATTCATCCAGAAGTATTAAAAATATTAAAGTGCTATGCCATTAGAACTATCAAAAATGGAACAGTTGATTACATGGAATGATTTGTATTGCTAAAATATTGAAACAACATTCAATTCCGTGAATACAAACATGTTGTTTGTATTTTATTGATAGCCGATGTTGCAAGATAAAGTAGTCAGTTGTACAAACCATGCAGCTTTCCACTGAGTTTTCAGGTGATGAGACTGAAATACTGCACGACAGATGAGATTGAATTTTGACCACAATGTTCTCTACATTTTGACATCTGACCCTAAGATAAATATATGCAGTAAAGTAACATTTTGTAAAACAGGGCAAATTGGTGACATCTCCCCATTAACCTGCTGCTCTTCATCTTTGAATTTATATATTATATTTACTACCAGTCTGATAAGTAAGCCTACCACTAAATATATGCATTTGTTTATAAATATATTAAATTATTGTACTTGATATTCTACTATCTCTTAAATATGGAAATGGAAATGAATAGGTAAAAAACAAATCAAGTAGTTTACAATATATTTAAATTAATGGAATACAAATATATACATATCTATGTATGTGATTATTTATAAATATATTTAAAAATTATAACAAAAATGTTAAGATATTGAAAATAAAAGTATGGAAAAATTCCTTTTCTTTATCCAAATATACTATCATATAATATCAGTCTATAGGAGTTTTTCTTTAACTATCAACTATAATTCAGTTTTATATATATATATATATATATATATATATATCCAAAAATATATATGTGTGTATAAAATTATGGTTAACTGTAAATACTTTTTAGAATAGTGGTAGCTGAATATTGTTATGTAGATGAACAATTTGAATGAATCCACTTGGCCCCATGTGTTCATTATCTCCTATATGCTGTGCTGTGACAAGGTGTATAGACAGTAATACAAAAATAAATAAATGATAGATGTGGTTTTGTCTTTTGAGCATTCTGTCCAGTGGAGAACAGATAAAAATGGTTGTATGTGGTCCTTCACATGGTTAAATATGCACATCTGAGCAATAGACTGAGGAAATAGGAGACAACAAGATAGCTTAGGCAGGAAAGGCTTTTTTATTATATAAGTATTTAAGAGAAGATTAAAAAAACAAATCTAACATCATGTAAGGAAGAACAATTCCAGAAGGCTTTGGAGCACAAATAAGGAGATAGGTGTCTTTGTGAATCTTATGCAAGAACAAGGAGACAAGAGTAAATGTGTCAAACTTTGTTGAAGACATAAGTATGACCAGATACCTAAAGGGTTTGGATATGAGTGATGCTCAGGAGCCAGAAACTTTTTTTGTACTCATGAAAATTAGAATCCATTAAGAGGCTTTAAAGGAAGGGAAAATGGTGAAATTTTTCTTCTAAAGGAGCTTTCTAACTCCTGCTTATAGCATGGTTTGAAAATGAATAACTTGATAGATGTTCTTGCCACAGAAGTAAGTGGTATTGGTCTCTTCAGCTGGGCAGAGGATGAGAAATGGAAAATGAATGAGGGAAAATATATGCCTTTATAAATTGGGTCTCTATAAAAGAATTGGACCATGATTTATTAATTCCAAACACCATAAAGACTTTAGAACCCTTTCGCACTGACCTGCTCTATTCGTGAGAGTTATTAGGGAAAGGGTGGCAAAGATTGGACCTTGTTGACGAAAGCTCTTGATCAATAACAGCAGAAATTGGAATATGGTCATTGTCCTGTTATCACACATTAAAGTATTCTATCTTCTTTATTGTCAGTTGAGAACAGTACACATGAATTCATTGATCTAGGTTTCCGATTGGCAATATTTTAGACATTTATAAACAATCAATATTTTTATCATTGCTGTTAAAAATTATTACAAGAGATGAAACTCCAAGGATTCTGAAAAAAATGTGCTATTTTATCCTCCTACAAAATTTATCAATATTACCTTGCTAGTACCTTGAAAATACTAAGGTATTGGTATGTATGTATATGACTATGAAGACTATGAAAATGTATCTTGATTTTCATATATATTCCTCTGCACATATGTACTTGTTTCCACAAAGCTCACAAAACAATCATTTGCCATCTGCTCTTCTTAGTCTTTATTAAATTAATAAATGAATCATCTTTATTTCTTGCTGTTATTTCTCTGGGGACTATTTTAATGTTCTGTAGTAATTTTTGACATCTTACAAGTTCCATAGAAATGTTTATTTGTTAGACTTATCCATATTGAAGCAAATTGAATATACTACTAATAATATCCTAAAAGCAAATTTTACTTTATAAATTTTCTTAGTATCACACTGATAGTATAAGTTTGTTGCAAATAAATAAAATTTCAACTTAAAGTCTGATTGCTATAAGCTAATTGTTTGGAATGAATAGATGCCTTCATAAAATATTCAATAACAATATACAAAGATCAATACCGATGTAGCCCTATACAATCTTAAATT
>CAJQZJ010017430.1:1373762-1392078 GCA_907164525.1 Lophiomys imhausi | reverse complement strand
TGTGTGTGTGTATGTGTGTGTGTGTATGTGTGTTTGTGTGTGTATGTGTGTGTGTGTATGTGTGTGTTTGTGTATGTGTGTGTGTATGTGTGTATGTATGTATAGAGAGAAATGGAACATAGTAGGAATACAGAAATGAACTTTAAAAGAACTATACCTTAAATTTACTAGAGATATTTTCTCATAATTTATCATAATATTAATCAACCATTAAAAATCAAATAAGAATGGGATAGTAAAGAACAGAATTTCTATTGATACTTAAGTCAACGTTCACGTAACTATAACTTTTGATGAAAATCAAAACTAGTTGAAGCCTTTACTGGTACTTTCTATAAACAATGCAAGCAAATATTTTTTTTGTTTTAGAAAAATGTTTATGCAGGTAATATTTTAAAATACTGATCAGCCTTCATTCCCTTGATTTGTAATTCCACACTCTTTCATGTTTCTGCAAGGTGAACTCTAGAGGAAGTGAGGTGAATATAACCTGTGGACATTTGGCATGTATCTATACAAAACACCCTACCTTGGCATGAATGCTATTCATTTTGGCAGCAGGCTTTTATACCTTTTAAAAAGAGATTACCTTGTATGTCTTTTCTTTGTGCCTTTTCATTTTAATCTCAAATTTTAAGGAGAAGCGAAAAACACTCTTTGAATAAAACCGTAGGGGATACCAATTCTGGTTCTGAATAGTCTTGGAATTGGAAATTTGAATAGAGAAAAAAAAAACCACAATTAATGAAGTGTTAGGTGAATTTGGTCTCATTTTGCTTTTTAAGTTTGTACTGTCAGCAGGATATAACTTGATTGTACTGCTAAAGTGGCCATTTAAAACAAATTGCCTTGAAGAGAGAAGGCTTGGGAACAGAGATCCCTTCAAGGTACTTAGTTTTAAATGAGTACTCTGACAGCCATGCCCTTGACCTTGCACTATTTAAAAGCCCTCCATGTTTGCGCTGTGCTGGATTAATACAAGAACAAAAGGGAAACCCCAGAGCACAGTATTAATGTTTTAGGGATACTGTGCTGCCATTGTTAATACTCTGCTTCCCTATACTGACCCCAGGCAGTAGCTAGGACGGCACAAGCAAACTAACGCCCCAAAGCTGATCCCTCCGAGGACAGACGAACAAAAGCTTAACTTCTGTCCTTTTTGCAGCTGAGAAGTTCTTTCAAACAAGCCTTTGGAAAGAAAAAGTCCACCAAGCCGCCTTCCTCGCACTCAGACATTGAAGAGCTGACAGATTCGTCTCTGCCAGCATCCCCTAAGCTACCCCACAATGCCGGCGAGTGTGGATCCACATCCATGAAGCCCTCCCAGTCGGCTTCAGCGTAAGTTCTTCTTTGATCTACTTTTGAAAATTGACTTCAGCCCAGGCCCATGGGAATGTCCTAAATGCAGTCAAGCTCACTCTCACAAGCACAGCATCTGTCTCTGCCAATCATATCAATTCTTGCGAGGAATGATGGACAACATTTGTTTCTCTTATATTTTCTGTTAGTATCTGGTGTTTCCTGATCTCATTCTACACTTTTCTAAATCATTCTTTTTTTACTTGCCTTTATCCATGTGTCTATCAACTGTACATATGTGCAGGCTACCCTTTGTCTGGCCACCCAAGAAACGAAAAAATGGCCCTGTGATCTACAAACATAGATCCCGGTAAATTAGTGTGTTGCATGAAACTGTAAAGACACAGGTTCTAACCTAGCCATGTTTGAATCTTTTTTTGTTGTTGTTGTTTTTGGTCTTGGTTCTTTCTGTTTTTGTTTTTTATTTTCTAAAATCCTTTGCATGTGTTACAGCCATTA
Organism: Lophiomys imhausi; assembly: GCA_907164525.1. Taxonomy (NCBI): domain Eukaryota; kingdom Metazoa; phylum Chordata; class Mammalia; order Rodentia; family Muridae; genus Lophiomys; species Lophiomys imhausi. Next base: position 1,390,260 of record CAJQZJ010017430.1, on the reverse strand, counting down.
ACAATTCCTTGTTTTTCAACTAAACATTAGTTTCTCAAAACAACCTAAAATCCAATTGTCTTTGATTGCATTAGATAACATGACATTTCTATAGTACCCAAATATTTATAGTATAAGAAAACACAGCATATAAAAAGTAATTGATGAGATAATTTCATACGCTTTTTAAAGTATTTAATTCAAATTTCTCTTGTATGTACAATGACAATGACTATCATAGAAAATAACACCACTCTGCTTTGACTATGTAATTTCATCACTTATATGAGGAAAACCATACCATGTCATTCTGTGATCAACTAACCAAGTCTTCAGATTTTAAAGGGAAAAGTTATTAGCTAACTTAATGAAATCTCTTGATAGATTGTCTCTAACATAGCTCCACATAAAACCCAAACAGAATAATAAGGATATACTGTATATGACCTTCAGACAGCTTCTAGCTAGGCTGCTAGCATGGGTTGAAATTGGTGGCTTAGCTTCACTAGCTGTGATCTCCTAAGTCTTCAGAGTCCAAACAGGAAGTTTATGAAACACTCATCCATTATTTAAACGTCCAAAACTAATCTCTGTAATTTATTTTCTACAATATTTATATTGGATTTTCATGGAAGCTGAATGACAGCATGGAGCAAATAAGGTTATTGTTTGCACAGTTTTATAAAAGAAGAAATCAACATTTTGAGAGCATAATGATTTGGCTTTTAAAAGGGAGAATTTCATGTTACAAATGGAAGGTTAAGCCCCTTGATAAATACAAAGTGAAATTCAGCAATGAAAAGTTAAATACAGCAATGACTTCTATCTGTATCAGGTGCCAAGGAGTTCTGAAGATTGCTTTCCATTCCATAATAACAGACTGTTTTTAAACTTCAGAAAACAGCAGAAAGAGATGAAAAGAAAAATAGCTGTTTTCAGTTTTGAGCCTATGGGTGAGTGCTGGTAAAACTCTCCTTTTTGTGTAGGTTTTGCCAGCCACAAATAATTTCTGTACCTGGTGTATATCACTAAAGTTCAGCCTTTAAAAGAACTGTCCCTTTTCCTAATCCCCTGGTTTCCCTGACCTTCTGTACTGTGTTTGGTTTTTCCATTAGGATCTGCGAATGCACCGAGGCTGAGGCAGAGATCATTCTGCAGTTGAAGAGCGAGCTCAGAGAAAAGGAGTTAAAATTAACTGACATAAGGCTAGAGGCCCTCAGCTCTGCTCATCACCTTGATCAGATCCGGGAAGCCATGAACCGGATGCAGGTTGGTACAGCAGCTGCTTCAAGGGACAAAATGGAGAGATAAAATGCCAGCCCTTTCTCTTCTCGTAGTCACTAAATAACAAATTCTACTTTTCAAACCTCCATGGAAACACAGTCTGTTTTTTCCCCAGTCTTTGCAACTTAGCTCTTAAATCCAAATAGGGGATTTATTCAAATCCCGGTTGGCCATGGGAGGGCCAACAGGCCACTAGCTACTCAAGCAGTATTCAAGATATGCCTGAAATTGAATGGATTCAGGCAGGGAGTTAAGTTTTAAGAAACTACTATGATTCTTGTTTCTGTACTTTCCCACCAGTTGCCTTTGTGTTGGATCTTAAAAGATTTTCTTTTGAAATCTGATTTCTGGCTTTTACCCATTCTATATTGAAAAGGGGGGGAGGGGAGGAAAACTAGAGATGTTCATCGCATGCTTTGGGACACAGAAGTAGAAGAATTCTGAATGCTGTCGATGATAGCCGAGCTTCTGTCCTTTCAGAAGTAGCTAGAGTCTAAGTTCAGAAAGCATCTGTGCTCTGATTCTTTGCATTTCATTATTGTGAAGAAATGGTGACTTGGATCCCCAGACTCTGGAAACAGGGAAAGCAAATGCTAACTGGGTCTATCTATTGCTGTAGCAGTTAACAGAAAGGTTTCCGTGGTTTGTATGAGTGTGGTACCTCGAGGTACCTACAAAACAAAACCCCCTTTGTTAGCTAGGATGTTGAAGAAATTTAAATCACCTTATAATTAGGTTTTTATTGGTTGGTTGATTTGTCTACTTTGCATGACTTCACAGAAGTACAGCTGGCATAATTGGGGAGGGGAGTCTAATATGATCTTTTTCTTTAAAGAAAAAACATTTTATTGATTCTTTGTGAATTTCATTTCATGAATTTCACCCCAACCTCACTCCTCACCCAGTCTCTCCAAAGGAGTAGGCACTAATGAGTGGTGGCTCACAAACTCCTTGCACTGCACTACCATGGGATCTGATACCCTCTTTTGGATTCTGGAGGCATCACACTTATGAGCACAAGCACACACATGCATAAACAAGTATACACATAATTAAATTGCTTTTAGATGTCAAACAGGAAATACTGGGCAGTGTCCACTTACATTCTTTTATGATTTAGGTTGTGTTTGTCTCTGTGAATGTATGTGCACCTGTGTTTGCATCTCTGTATGTGAGGCTGACCCAAAGCTCAAGTGTCCTTTATCACTCTTTGCCTATTCATTGAGGCAGTATCTCTCCATTAACTTACAGTTAGCCTAGAAGCCAGCAAGACCCAGTGATCCCCCTGCCTCCACTTCCACTCCACCCTATGCAAAGTGGGCCTTACAGGAGTAAGCTGGGAGGGATGTCCAGCCTGTTATCTCTGTGATGGAATATAAGCTCTTCCTAATTGCCGAGTCATCTTTTCAGCCCATTTTTACATAGTACCAAGAATTGAATTTAGGACCTTACAAGGCAATCACTCAAATATTGGGCTATACCCTTAACTTTAAAGATTATTAAAAGTATATTTTAACAACAGGGTGGGGCATATAGCCTAGTGTAAAGCACATGCCTTGTATGTATGAGGCCCTGTTTTGATATCCAGTACCACAAATAATGACATTAGTAATTGTGCCTGTTTTGGAAAATGTAGCGACTTATGCCTGTGCAATGGGGAAAGGTCTTTCTCTTCTTCTTTGTTTTCATAATTTATGTTTAACATTTTACAATAGTATTTAACAAGCATACAAATCGAATTTAATACAAAATTTGTGTCATTTTCTCAATTGCTTTTTTTTTTTTTACATCTTCCCAACAGAATGAAATTGAAATATTGAAGGCTGAAAATGACCGGTTGAAAGCTGAGACTGGTAACACACCTAAGCCTGCTCGACCTCCATCTGAGTCCTCAAGCACTGCCTCATCTTCTTCCTCTCGCCAGTCCTTAGGGCTTTCACTCAACAACTTGAACATCACAGAGTCTGTTACCTCAGGTGAGTCAGTGCGCATGTGCATGAGTTTGTGTGTGTGTGTGTGTGTGTGTGTGTGTGTGTGTGTGTGTGTGTGTGCACATGCATGTGCCCAGATCCTCACAAATTTACCCTTTAAACGAGTTTACTCTCCTCAGAGCTGCTTGAGGACAGCTGCTCTGGGATCAGGAAAAAAAAAAAAAAAAAACTTTATCTGTCTTTGAAATCCTCATACCAATCCCCACAAATAGCTAAAGTTTATCCTATAAATGTTTTTATTTTGTTTGCTTATAGTTGCTGGCATACTTATATTTGGTTAGATAGTTCTGGGGAGACAAGATCTAGCCTCGAAATAGCTAAATACATCATCTGACCTTAAACACACAGAGCTCCAGTTGCCTCTGCCTCCCAACTCCTATGACTTTATTTTGTAATTTTGCAAGAGCATTCTCTAGTACAGAATCTTAGAGATACAGTTTTCTCATCAGTTTTCAAAAAAAAAAAAAACAAAATCACAATGAAGTACTTCTTCTGTGATTATGAATAGGGAATAAATATTCTCCGTGATGATTGGTACTCATGAATAGAACAATAGTAACTCCATGCCAGTTAATAGAGTTTTCATTGTACAGAGCCAATTTCTAAGTTTGACTGCACTATTCTTCATGATGTTGTCTAGAGAGCATAATGTTTCTGTATCATCCATTCTGTAGCTCTATTAAATTTTCAACAAAGGAAAAGAACATGCTGGATTCTCTTATTGTATTCAGCATACTAATGATAGGACAAGGGTACAGTGCTGATTTGATTTCCAATAGAATCATATGACATAATTTCATCTTCATATCTGATGCATAATTCAATTATAAGGTATGACTCTTCCTGTGACATTCAATCATAGACATAGAATTTTCTTTAGGAATTGTTTACATGGGGATCTCTGGTAATTGCAATGCACAACCACCAGATGACACTGGAAACCAATGTTATACATGTTCCTGGGTAACTAGACAGCACTGTAGAATTAAGATACTGAACTGTTTCCCCCCACTTGCACCAAGATGCACAAAGATCTGGGAATGAGAAGGTGGATTATAAAGAATGATATTACATGCTGAAACTGATTGCACTTTTTTAAAATAGCAACTTCAAATAAGGTCAGAATATTTATAATTCTACTTTGATGGCCTTTCATACATAAAAGAAATACTATAAAAATACTTTTCCTTTGTTATGTTTCCAGAAAAACAATTAACACTTTTAATAATTCTTACAAACAATTTTTATAACTATGTGAGACTGTAGCTTATTGTTCCACTAAACAATTACAAAGAATTCATTGTATTCTCCTGGGAATTGTTACCTTAGGTGTTATGGGAGCACCCAGAGTGAGACATGCCATAACCATCCTCTGCCAAGAGGAGAATTTTAATATTGAACACACAGAGAAAGGAGTAACACTATAGATAGAAAAACTTATGAGCCATGTAAAATAGGTGTTTTTTAAAAACATTCTTTTTTCAATAGTCCCCAAAAGTAGGTAGTTTTTACATTTTACACAGAAGTAAACCACGTCTTGGAAAAATGGCTACGGTTATATTTGTCAAGATAATATACCTATTAAGTAGAAGAAGTAGTGTTTAAGTTCAGATCTGAATGAATCACAGACTAGAGTTGTGACTTAATTTCACCTTAATTATCTAGCTATGTAAACACTAAAGGCAATCATTTATTTTTTCAGCGGTATATGTTTATTCCATGTTGGCAAGAGAAATTTTATTATTTTAAGCTTAGTTTAAGAGTTATATAACATGAATTGAATGACAGACATGTGGGATCAGCAATCAAAGTATATCCGTTTTGAAGGACAGGTACCCACTCAACATCATTGTAGAGGACTGCATACCTTCCCCTTGGTCACTACTTTCTCTGTTATGCTCATGTTCCTAGAACTTCCAGATTTTTTTTTTTTTTTTATCTTTAGTGGGTGTAGTTTTAGCCTCAGGCTTTTATGTAGGTATCCCAGTAGACCAAGCAGGTAGCCTGAACTCACAGTATAGTTAAGATTGGCCTTGCCCTCCCAATTTTCCTGTGCCCTCCTCACAAGTGCTGGAATTACAGGCATGTGCCACTATACCAAGCTCATACCCAGCTCTTAAAATAAGGCCTTTTCATTTGTTGTTGTTACTGACTGAAGCATTTTTCTATTTTGTTTTGTTTTTGTTTTTCAGTTCTTTTTGCTTGCCTAGAACTTCTCAGCTTTCTGGTGTTATTCCCAAGCCCACCCCTTGAAGGAAGCCTTTTCTATCTCAGATTTTTGTCCTGTCAATTCCTGCCTATTTCACTGCCCCGTTTATTCCAGAACATTCTGAAATCGCTTTGTTGAGAACATGAATCCAGACAAGGAAGAAGTTTAGTTTTTCTACTTTAATCTGCATGTCAATGTCCACATTACTTTCCTTTTATGATTATTAAGTATTTACTGGATATGTATGAATATTTATGAGTGCCTGAGCGAGATACTGAATAGGAAATTTAGTTATGAATTATGAGAAATTTAAATATGAACAACCAATGGTGTGCTGCTCTAAAGGTCCAAAATTAGGAACAAAAGAATTAAAGTGTTTTTAAGAAGGAATTTTATTAAGCTAGTATTTGTATATCTTGATAGGATAAGATTTATAATCAATATATATGTACATTTTATAATCACCAGCTTAGGGTGATAACTATTTCCATCTCTTCAAATCTCAATTGCTTTTATCCTTTGGGAAATCCATTCTATTCTAATCATTCTAAAATACATCATAGATTGTTTGAACTTTTAGTTACATTTTTTTTTTGCTAAAGAATAACTAGAAATAATTGTACAAAATTTTATTTTGAAGAGCATAATTAAATAAGGAAAGAAGTATGACAATATCCCCCTGGAAAATAAATTCTGGTAAAGATCATTTTTGATGACTTAAAACTCCAGTGAAGGAGCAGACTGGGATTGATCTTTATGATAGAGAATGCACAAAACCCTGAATTTAACCTACATGCAATATTAATAATTATAATAAAACTTTGAAAATTTTATATGCTATATCACTAAAAGTTTATTTTTTAAACATTTATTTATTCAAGTCACATCTCCATCACAGCCCCCTCCCTCCACCCTTCCCCGTCCCACCCCCCCACACTTTTCCTCCTCTCCTTCCTCTCCTTCTCCTTGGGTGAGGGGGTCCTACCCCTGTCAAGCCCCCTCGGTTCATCAGTCACATGATGTCCAACATGGCAGCCCAGCTAGAGTAAGGTGTTCCACTAACAGGTACCATAGCCCATGACAGACACTGCCTTCCAACCCTACCACTTGCTAAGGGATCTATATGAAGGGCAAGTTGCCTATCATCTATACATGTATGGATGGCCTAGCTCTGGTCTATATATGCTTTTGTTTCCTAAAAGTTGTTTATAATTATGAGATCTTTATTTTGCCTCTCCATTTGTGAAATTACACATTTAATTATTACTGATATAATAGAAGCTATCCCAGAAAGGAATAGTAGCTCACAGCTGTATTCCCAGCAATCAGGAGACAAGGCTTGCCATGATTTTCTGGTTAGTTTGTGAAAGAGTAAGACCCTCTCTCAAACAAACAAAACTAGAAACATTCCATTTTCAGGATTCATCTTAATAAGATGTTTTGGTGATGATAAAAAGTCACAATGTTTGTCTTATGAAATTGTCACTTGGGTCAGAAACATACATCCTTTAGCACATAACAAAATTATTTTTATCCATAGAATACTATCTTCATATTAGACCAGACCCAATAATAGCATTATTGCTGAAAAAAACATATATTTGGGATGTTTTCCATATCAATTCTCTAAATCGGCCATTTATCTGCTATGACATATTTTAAATTTCAATATTTAATCTCATTTAAAATCTGGTATCATAAATGCTAGTAAGCATCAGCATATGTTAGTAACTACTGGAATATCACTAAAAATGAAATGTTAATTTTAAAGCTGTTAGTGTCAAGGGTACAGGAGAACAACGAGTAACATACTTGTTTAGATATATAGAATGTCATGCTTAATCAAATGATTAATTCAATATCTGATAATGATAGATATGAAGCAAGGGCTAGCAGAACTGTACCATCTAATAAATGTTTTATTTGATGGCCACTGGCATCTCAGCACCTTTGAATTCATAAAATGAAAAACTGGGCTGCATTTAAGTTTATTATAGTTATAATGGTGTCTGGATATTACTCGGGCCTTGTCTTTACCTGTGTATAATAGAGCAAAACTTATTTCCTCATTCAAAGACAATGGCCCAAAACTTAGGTACAGATATTGAGAAACAAAAATAAATTCTTAGATTGATGTATTAGTCCTACTACATAACTTATTCTCTTGAGAGCTGAGGATTTTCAAATCTGTTAGGCTAGCACAGGAAGTAGGTTCTGTTGGACAGCATTTACATTGTAGGAGGGAGAAAACATGGGCAGGAAGCAGCTCTGAGTTAATGTTACTCTGTAGTTATTATGTTTCTTTTTAATCATGTAGATATTTTGCTGGACGACACTGGTGATGCAATTGGACACAAGGACGGCCGCAGTGTGAAAATTATAGTCTCCATTAGCAAGGGCTATGGTCGAGCCAAGGTATTCCACTAATCCTATGTTCTCTATAAGTGAAGAATGAGAGCTCTTGTCAGTTTATATGTGTTGTACCTCTGAGGGTTTCTCCCTGTAGATATCCTCCTTTTTCCTTTGCATTGTTGCCAGCTGAGTATGTTCTATAAGATGGAAGGATAGAGACAGTAAAGAAAGAGCATCTCCATGCATAACTCACAAAGCTGCTGTATGACCGTTGTACAAATGGGAGACTATAAGATAATGACTGTTCTAGGTGCCAGAGGGACAGTCTACTGGAGTCAGTAGAGCAAACTCCATTAATGACCCTTATTCATGTCCTTTTCAAGCATAGTCCTATCTGGTCAGGCAACAATTTAACATCTGTGTTCAAATATTCTCTGCAAATTAATGATATTGCTACTTAGTAACCCAGTTATGTTTACTGTACTTTTAATCAAAAAATAAATTTCATAGTTTAACAATAATTAGAGTTCTTGAGTTTTAAAAGTGAAATACTGCTTGTGAAAATGTTGCAAGCAATCTGACATCATAATCTTCCCTGCTTGAGCTACAGAGTTGTGCCTGCTTTTCTCAAGTGAGAATATGTCTAATGATCTCATTGAAACCTAAACTACCTCTAATTGAAAAGAGTCTGTTCTCAAGCAGTATGTAAGCACCCATATTCACTGCACTGTAAAGATACTAGACACGTTTTCCTACCCAGAATAACCTAACAAACAATGTGTTTCAACATCTTTTCCCAGTACAACCCATGAGAGTTATCTTGACAGTCAAGGACTGCCACAATAAAGTGACATGGTTGAGATGACTTTAAAAATTATTTTCTACCAGTTCCAGAGCAGACAAGTCAAAGATCAAGCTTCTTGCAAATTTAGTTATTGGTTTGGTGACTGTGGGTTGCAGAATGTCAACTTCTTGATTCAGGATCATGGTGCCTTTCCTCGGTGGCTCTGAAAGGAAGAGAGAGGCTGTGCCAAAGACATTAGTATTATCCTGATGTCCTCACTCTCATGGTCTCCAATGATCCTAGGTGCCTCCCAAAGACCGCATTACTCAGTGTCATTACACTGGAAATTAGGACTTCCATAAATGATTTTGGAGAGCATAAATATTATGTTTATATGATAATTTTTAAATAATATGTTTATATTTAGCCCCTTACAGTACTAAAAGGAATATCAAAACTACTTAGCTAAGCATTTCTAAAAAAAAATTGACTTCTAACTCAGATTGTATCTCAGTAAAAATGGTGATAATCATTTACACTTCTCATGTTGTATATTACAATAAAGAAACCAAGGGTTAGACTCAGCTGAGTGATTTATCTCTGACTACATTTCTTAGTGAGGTGGTAGATGCTATGTGTTTTAGAATCCATGCATTCTAAATGCTTGGCTCAATGATCATTTTACCATATTTTAATGGCCACTAGACTATTAAAACCAGGATTGTAATATATTAACTAATTCTACCCACTAGTACCATAATTATTATTTCATATTATTATTTCCACCTAACAGAAGAGATATTCCAACCTAACTACAAGTGATAAAATCTTTACATTTCTCATATTCTTAGAAAAAATTCAATAATCCACCCTATAAATAACTTAGCTATGAGACCATCATTTCTACTATTAAAGTATACTCCACAGTGAGTCCTGTAAGTTTCTCTTGTGGGTTCTTAACGTTTTTCTAGTAAATTCAATATCACACCTGTTTCCAAATAGGTAAATGTCATAGTGGCATGGATAACCTAGCTTTTAATGATGCACTGATTTTTAAATTCAAGTTAAAAATGAAAACACTGTGTGCTTGGTTTGTCAAAGATAGCAATCATAAAATAATAAGACAAAGTCCTAGATTTGTCTGACAACATCCATTCTCTCTTCGATTTCTTCCCTCTACCCAGTCTCTCATAGGGCCGAGTCAAGTGCATCACTATGAAAAGCAATTCTCTCTGATACCTGTTTCCTTTTCTTTCTTCTGAAGAGCTTGTGGTCTAGTTTCCTTTTGCCTATGTGTCATCTGTGCTCTTTCTTTCTTTTCTTTTTGTTGTTGTTCTAGCTCATACTTTATTTGCTTGATTGACTAACTTTCTGGGGTATATTGTATATTATCTAACATTTTATATTATCTAACACCATATACAGTTTTAAACAGAAACTACACTAATACATTTTAATGGGAAGTATAGTGATAAAGTACTAAAACTGTTAGGTCTTACCTTCTTTTTGTTCTCATTAAGGACCAGAAGTCTCAGGCATATTTGATAGGATCCATTGGTGTTAGTGGAAAAACTAAATGGGATGTCTTAGATGGTGTCATCAGGCGTCTCTTTAAGGTAAGTTTTTGAAGATAGCCTGAAATTACTTTTCATATATTTCCCTCTTAGTGTCTTACTTAACTTTCATAGCTTAGATGTAGCTGATTCCCCCCAGGCCATCTCAATATGAAAAGATTTCTATGCTTGTCATGTTGAATATAACAGTTCTTATATAGTCCATTTAATTTTTTTATTTTAAAAATGTATTTTTTATGTGTCTGAGTGGTCTACATGTATATCTGTGAATCACCTGCATGCCTGATATCTGTGCCCCAAAAAAATGACATCAGATCCCTTGAGCCTGGAGTTACAGATGATTCTTAGCTGCCATCTGGGTTCTGGGAGTTGAACCCAGGTCTTCTGGAAGAGTAGCAAGTGTTCTTAACTGCAGAATCATATCTCCACCCAAAAAGCCTACAGCCCTGAGTACCCCGGGTGGTCTCCCATCTAAGTACTAAACAGGCCCAACCCCAATTAGCTTCTGAGATCAGAGGAAATTGGGCACATTCAAGATGATATGACAATTGACAAAACTGTGGATCAAATTCTTGACTGGCAGCTTCATATCCTCATGAATTTGTATTTGTTGCAGGTGCATTGATGCTCCTTTTTGACGTATTCCTTTTTTGTGTGTATGTGTGTGTGTGGACTGTTTTAGGAATATGTGTTCCGAATTGATACATCCTCTAGTCTTGGTCTGAGCTCTGACTGTATTGCTAGCTACTGTATAGGAGATTTAATGAGATCCCATAACCTAGAAGTGCCTGAGCTGCTACCTTGTGGATACCTCGTTGGAGATAATGATGTCATCACTGTGAACCTGAAAGGTAAAAAGAAAAGCATAACTTTTTACCTCCTCTTTTGTTTTTGCATTTGCAGTTTGTTAAACTTTGTATTTATTATCTTTAATAGAGGTTAAATTGTATTAACCTCTATCCATTGGTTTGGTTAGAAATCTAAATTCCTACTAAAGCCATTGGAATCCCAAGAAATTGTTATGTTAAGTTCTATAATGTAGTTCTGAAGAGACACCAAGACTCGTACAAGAAAGGTAACTTGGGGGATTTCAATTTCTAGATTTTTTTTCTATCTCATCATATGGGAAGAGCTTTCAATGAAAATTATTGTGTTTCCCAGACTAATATATTCATCACCATATTTTGGAGATGAAAGTATGTGTATTCAATAAACATCCACAAGGGGTTGGAGAGTGAAAGTTAACAGCCAGGGATAATGCATGCTTCTTCCTGGGTATTGGCTGTTGGGACTCGCTATAGCTAATGTAACATCTGATGCAGATTTGCCTCTCAAGTTCCTTGTTTGTATTCAAGAATAAGAAGGTATCTACATAAACTGTGGGTTAATAGAAGAATTCGTCAATATTTGGTTTTCTGATTAAAGTAATTGGGTTGGTAAAGGGAAATAATGTTGCTCTCTTCTTAATCCTCTACCAAACACTGTAGTTTGTAGTGTTTCAAAAGCTTGGCTGGTTATACAGCGATGGTGCTTTTATGAGTTGCAGTAGGTTTTATGGATGGGTGAAAGCATGCGTTGTCCTCTTTGGTTTGTGCTTTTTGAAACAGGGTCTTACTATGTAGTCCCGGCTGGCCTTGAACTCATATTGTCTTTCACTAAGCCTTTCTTGCTCCACTTAAAGCCATTTCTGTCTTGCTTCTATAGAACCTTAAGCATGTCTCTTTCTTTTATAACATTGTAAACATATCTCTAAGAGAAATTAGTACAGTGATTTATTTTAATAAATTTGAATTTATGTTTATCTTTCTTTAATCAATAGTGGAAAACATGCAGCTAGCAATAGAGGGAAGCCTAAAAAGGAGGAAGCAGTTTAGATTTTCACTGTACCTTCTTATCAATATATTCTCTGTTCAAAGGACTACCAATGCATGCCAGTTAGAAATAGCTAGATAATTATTTTGTATGAGATACATTCTAAAGAACATACTAACAATGCTTTGTTTTGGCCTAATAATATATTTCTAATTCTACCAAACAACAATAATGCTTATTATTCCCTTTGTTTCTTCCTTCAGGGGTAGAAGAAAATAGTTTGGACAGTTTTGTTTTTGATACACTGATTCCTAAACCAATTACCCAAAGGTACTTTAACTTGCTGATGGAGCACCACAGAATAATACTCTCAGGACCAAGTGGTACTGGAAAAACCTATTTAGCAAACAAACTTGCTGAATATGTAATAACCAAATCTGGGAGGAAAAAGACAGAGGATGCCATTGCTACTTTTAATGTGGACCACAAGTCAAGTAAGGTAAGTCACAGAATACTAAGAAAACAACTGTTAGTTATCCAGAGGGATCTTCAGCAATCGAGATTTAAAATTATGTGCAACTTACATCTCATACATAAAAAAAATTCCATCTATATCATCCACTAAAGTTATAATCTTATATTTTTGGTTGTGAGCCTAGCCTTTAATGGCTGAGCCATCTCTCCAGCCCCTAAAGTTATAATCTAATGAGTAGACAAACTTGGTTTTAACTAATGTGCATTAAACTGCTATTTTTAATAACCATAAGTTAGCATGTACTTGGAAAGGCTGTCTCAGAGCCTCTGTTGCTGATTTCCCTTAGACATGCATTTACAAAGTGTTAGACAAGAAAGGCAGCTATTATTCATGGTGCTATGGAAACAAGAGAGTTAAATGACTCCACAGGCTGAGGCAGGCTGTATAAAAAGACAATATTTGCTTAAAGCATCAATAAGTGAACAGAAATTAACTGGGACATTGCAGGAATAGGGATTGATTTGGGAATAACTGTAATAGTTGCAGAAAGTCGAGTAAAGCAGCAATTTGCTTATATCATGTCTCTAGGGAAATTCTGCTTGAGAAGTGTGGGAAAATGAAAGAATGTTTCAGTGGGCCCTGGTTCTAACATGCCACACTAATCTGACCAGTCTCAGTTATTATGTGAGGCTATAAAACCTCACTGGTGCTTTCTGCTGTACTTAGTAAAGTAAGGAGTGTTAAAATAGGAATTAGGAGCTGGCTGACATGAGCAGAACACTACACTAGTTTTACCAGTTCTGTTTGTTAAAAATCTCAGCTGCTGCTCCCTGAGTGTTCTTGGAAAAGTGCAAATGACCTTAACCATTACTTTGATGGAATCCCAATGAGAGAGAATCATACCACAGTTTTCAAAATGGCCTCCTTGGTGTTAACTTGTCAAAGCTTTCAGTGCATTGGTCCATTTGTTGTCACTGTGATTAAAATGCCTGAGATGAACGTAGAGGGAGGGCAGGAGGGAAGATTTGTTCTGCCTCACAGTTTCTAAGCGTTCAATTCATGGTCAGCTGGGCCAGTTGTTTAGCCTGGCGACGTAGAACGTCATGGACACAAGAGAACTTGGTGAGATGGAGGTGATCATCTCATGGTAGCCACAAATCAGAGAGAAAGAAAGAGACATTTTCTGAATAATAGGTATACCCTTTAAAGTTATGCCCCAAGGAATGAATGACCCTTTCTATCAGAACCTCCCTATAAGTGGTCCATCCAGTGTCAACTCCTCATTAGATTAATCAGTTGATAATATTATTGGTCACTTGATACAGGCAGTTCCTCGAAGCCTGCCATCTAGCAACTAACTACATAACACCAAAGCCTTTGAGGGGACAGAATTCCATATCTGACATTTGAAAAGGTACTATTACTAGAAAAACCCATTGGATTCTTCAAACAAACCAAATGTATAACTAAATGAACAGACCTCTCTCTCAGTAGAATAGTTAAGTACTGGGGGAATTAGGGACTATTACTGAATCTTTCTGTAACCTTTTCTCAACTTTAAAGTGAAGGATATTTTAGGGTTGTGGTAAAGACTAAAAGAAGGGGGTATTTGTTGTTTTGTTTTGGCAGTATGTGGATATATAGAAAGAGAAGAGATGAACTGTCAAAGGTAGCACACATACTTAAAGTCACACATATAACTTGCTTCAAAATTACTGTCAAACAGTAATATATACAAAATACAATGAGGTGCCTTAAATAAATGTAGCCTGTAAATTGTGGATATTTATTTGAAATTAAGCATTATTCAAATTGTGGCAGTGTCACTTTTTGTCATCTATTTTGAAGAATGACATAAAATCCAAGGTGGAAGCCTTGACTCCTCTCTAAGCAGAATTAGAAGGACACAATTGCTCATTTGCTTCTACCTGCAAATGTAATGAAGTCTCCCGTGATCCTACTTCTTTATGTGTTCACATGAAATCCTTTTAGCTACTGTACTATTTCTTTCCAGCCAGAAGGTAAAAGAGCTCTGAGGTCTCTTGGGCAAACCCTATGTTCTCTGTGGCTTTTCCTCGATGTTGACATGCCAGAACTCTACACAAGTTCTTCGTTTTGAGAAATAAAACAGAAGAAAAAGTGGTTAGTAAATATGCAAAAATGATTTGGAAGAGGAGACCAAAGCCTTTTGATAAAGTGAAGGACTATTTTGTAAAGAATTAAATTATCAACTGTAAATGGGATGCATGCAGTTTGACAATGTAAAGTGTAATAAGTCAATTCCTCTAAAAAAATATTCTCTTTTCAAAAATTTATTCTTTTCTATTTTTTAAATATTTAATACTTGGAGAAATTCTTAATAATGGTCATTAAATTTTTTTCTAGTTGCATATTTTAATAATTTTTTTTGCTTTTTTTGATGAGCAAAGACACTATTATTTGATCAGTTCATATTTTGTTACTACCAAGTGGTCAGGGGTGAGATTCTTGGGAGTATTTAAGTAAAACATGATAGTAGGAAGCAATGACAGGAAGAAACTTTTGAGCAAATAATATAGTTCTGATCAAGAAAACATAAAATACAAATGAAAAATGTTGATTTTTCTCCCTTACTTTGTTATGTATGATTAACCTGTCATTCAGGCTGTATGCAGAATTAGTACCAGAGAATATGGCTTATTATTTTCAAGTTGATAGAGAATTCACATAGTTGGGGGGTTTTTTTCTGGCAGAGGGAGTGTAATTGGGAGGATCATATAAATGAAGAAGGAATGACAAGTTGAAATTTTGCTAGGGGTAGCAATGAGGAATATATATTTTTAAAATAAAATGCTAATGGGGCATGAAATAATAAGTCTTTTGCTACAAAAAAAATAGAGCCACATAATTGTTGCTTTGCTTAATGCTATGCCATTAGAAAACAAAGGAGACATGGCCAATAATCACTCATTCAAGAAAAGAAACAAATCAAACAATAAGCCATCAAAGGAAAAAGGAAACGTGTCTCCTCATGTTTTTGATACTTCTTCATTTTGCATTCTGTTCCTCGTCCCACACTTCAAGGCCTCCTGCAAGCTGCCAGCTGGGACATTGTGATTGAGATCAGAGCACACAAAGAATTACACTTTGTGACATTTGACACAGCAGACTCAGAAGGATGGAAATGGATTTAGAAAAGAGTATGTGGGCAGCTGAAGCCACTTGGAATGTTAGGTAGGAAAAGATCAGAAAACAGGCATCTGCAGATTCATTTGTAATGTGTCTAGAGTCAAAATCCAAGAAAGCAAGAATGTAAATGCCATGTAACGTAGTGCTGTCCATGGTCCCCAGGTCTAGAGATGGATTCACTTCATTGCCAGGTCCATCTGGTATCCAGGTCTCCTCTATTTTACCTAACTTGATAAGGATAGCAAATGTTTAATACAAGTGCATCTCCACCTAAGATTTTTAACCCATAAGCTGTACTGAGAAACTCTAAGTGCTTTCCAGGGTGTTGTAAAGACACCTATTTGTTCTGGATGGTGGTAGCACCCAGGCAGAGGTAGATGGAGCTCTATGAGTTCCAGGCCAGCCTGGTATACTACAAGTGAGGCCTATAGATCACATTTAGGACATCTAGAGCTACACAGAGAAACCCTGTCTTGAAAAACAAAAACAAAAAGAAAAAATATCTATTTGCACAGATGAGTGACCCATGGCTTTGATCATATTCCCAGGGCCCTACTACATACCTGTTAATTGTTCTGCTGGTCTTAGGTCTCTTGCTTCCTTGTATATAGTATGGGAATATTAAAAGGTTTGCTTTCTAAAAATTCTTGCTTTCATAATTCTAATTTCTTCTTTCGTTCTTCGACAGTAAGATTTTTCTTGATCTTTTTCAGTGCTTGTCCAACTTCACCTGCTGCTTGCTCTATCTATCTATCTATCTATCTATCTATCTATCTATCTATCTACCTACCTACCTACCTACCTACCTACCTATCTATCTATCTATCTATGTATCTATGTATCTATGTATCTATGTATCTATGTATCTAT
>CAJQZJ010017430.1:1326404-1371873 GCA_907164525.1 Lophiomys imhausi | reverse complement strand
GTGTGTGTGTGTGTGTGTGTGTGTGTGTGTGTGTGTGTGTGTGTGTGGTGCATGAGTGTACCTGACTGCCAGAAATTGGGATCGTGTAACTCTTTTAACCCTGAGCAAGATTTACAGATTGAAAATGGCATTACAAATACGCAAATAGTATGGAAATGTTCTTGCTGATTAGGATAATTTGAAGCAACCTAATTTTGGTCCTGACCTGCCCATCTGCAAGAGCTGTCAATCAGAGAACTGGTTATCATATTTAGGTACAAAGTTATCAGACAAGAAAAATGCATGAAAAATAAAAGGAAGCTCAGAACATGCCAAGCGCTGATGTCAAATGATCCTGCAAAATGCAAGAAATGACTCTCTCTGTTTAAAATTGCAGCAGTCACCTGCAGATTATAAATAAATAATTATCTACCTCTTTTGTGAGTACTGGGGCTGTGCTGTTAGATACGTCTCATTCCAGTAATTCAAGTCAAAATGTTGAAAGGTTATTAGGAATCTTAAATGTGTCATTTTGGCTTTAGTCTATAATTGAAATACCTTTGGTAAAAAATCTTCCTTATATGAAATATCAAAAACAATAAGGCATCTTGATAGTTGCAGCTTATCATGAGAAATCCTGTCTAGAACTCATCAGAAGCTTCTGCTTCAGAGGAGGAACCATTGGAATACATTCGCGTTTTCAATTTTAGATAGCCTGTGGGAATAGTCTACCTGCTTTCCTGCCCCTCTTTCCTTTAAAAATGTGAGCCTCTCAGTTTTAAATGTGCCTTGTACATCATTTCCATAAATTTTTTCTGATGAAGACAAATGAAAAGAATCTGAATGGAGGGCACAGTACACTGTTCCCACAAATGTGAATTGCTGGCATATGCTGGAGACCCATGTCTGATGTTTTTCTCTGTCTCTTTAAGGAATTGCAGCAGTATCTTGCCAACCTGGCTGAGCAGAGCAGTGCCGACAATAGTGGTGCAGACCTCCCGGTTGTCATAATTCTGGATAACCTTCACCACGTGGGCTCTTTGAGTGACATCTTCAATGGCTTCCTCAATTGTAAATACAACAAATGGTAAGCTTGTAAAATAATTGGAGTAATCAAGTATAGAAATGATGATTCCATTAACTTCTTTTTACCTCTTTATGTTTTTAGATTTATAGTGAATACCATTGGTGTAGGAACTTCTAATAGTATCCTATATCTCCACAGACTCTGTGTGTATGCTTTAGAATATCTATTTATCCACAGCTATGTCCTCAGAAGCTTTTTTTTTCACTTTTGATTCTTTTGTTGCTTGTTTTTGTTTTGAGACAGGGTTTCATTATGTTAACTAAGTTGCCCTCAACTCCTCAGTGATTTATTTCCCTGCCTCTGCCTCCCCACACTACTGCACTTTGGGAACTTTTATGAAAGCATTAAGTCTTTATTTGAAGATGTTAGTTTCCATAGACACACCGGAAGTCTAGAATGCCAGTGTGGGTGGTGGGATCGTGGGATACTTTGAATAGGGCATGTAATAACTAGAAAGATATTTTGAAGCCCTCTCTACTTTTCCTCAGTCCCTACTGAACTTTTCTCTAGGGATGAAGTTCACCTTTTCTCTAGAGATGAAGCTAATTCATTCAGACATAGCTCCCTCCAATAATGTAACGCTTTATTATCTAAAGTGATAGCACATGTTAAATCAAGGCATAAAACAGTGTGAAAGCCCACATGTTCACTGGAACATGGTCTCTAAAGGAAAGCGGATAGAGGACAACAATATAAATGGCATTAATCTTATTAATATTGGTAGGCTAGATAATCTTTGCTAGTGACAAACAACTATAAATTGATCAGCATAAATTAAAAGTTAAAGGAGAAATCAAATCATTGTGTTACTAAGAACGTTACTAAGGTTAACAGAAACCTGTCTTGAAAAACGTAAAAATAAATAAATAAATAAATGAAAACTAACAGGATTTTGGTATAAACACAAGAGCTATAAGATAGTGTGATAGAGTAAGATAAGTGTGGTGGTCCATACCTTTACTCTCAGAGCCAGGCATATTTCTGAGTTCAAGACCGGCCAGGGCTACATGGTGAAGAAACACTATCTCAAAAAATGTTATAATAGACAAGACCATTGTAATTATTCTGTCCAGTCTCCTTTTTTTTTTTAAATAAACTAATGTTCACATGGGGATAGGATGAAAAAGCCTTGCCTCAGTGTTAAAGCTCAAGTTAGAATCCCCAATCGAAATCACATTCCCATTATTTTTGTCACTTTCCAATTTAAAATTATAAAATTCCCTCTTAAAAGTTTATTGTTAAATTTGAATAGTGTTTATTTCTCTTAATTGTTTCTCTGAGACACTTTTAGTCACTTTTCCACATTAGCACATCTAAATGCCTCATTCTCCATCTTTCATAGTCCTTATATTATTGGAACAATGAATCAGGGAGTCTCTTCATCTCCAAATTTGGAACTACATCATAATTTCAGGTAAGGACTTGAACAATCATGTGTGTGTGTGTGTGTGTGTGTGTGTGTGTGTGTGTGTGTGTGTGTGTGTGTGTGTGTGTGTGTACTGAGTACCCACATGTGATTGTTTCTTTCTAATCAGAAAGGTGACTTGATGGCTATTTTTCCATTTGGGTGCCCACATTCCTGCCCACAGTGACCTGCGTTGTGAGAATAAGTCTCACTTCTTCTGGTTCTCTTTTTAAGGCAGACATTCTGTGATCTTTCATCTGTAATCAAAAGTGTTTCTTTTCCTACTCACTGCTTCCCTGGCTAAGAGAGAGCACTTTGCTTCTAAGTGGAGACTGTGAAGAGAGCTCCTATTTCAGGGTTTATGATTCTGCTACAGAACCTCTCTCAATGTGTAAGCACCCACTTGCTCTCAGAAACATAAGCTTCTTGGAAGCTCTGAAGTAAAATTCACTGTATCATAACTCTAATGATAATAGATTTCCTAAATGCTTGCAGCATCAGATTGTGGCCATTGATTAATATGAGAACATTAGTGCTTTATATTTTGGTGAAATTACTATGGAAATAATTTTTAAGTTTACCAAAAAAATCTTATTTTTCTTTTCTTTTCTTTCTTTTTCTTTTGTAGGTGGGTTTTATGTGCAAACCACACAGAACCAGTGAAAGGCTTTTTAGGCAGGTATCTTCGAAGGAAACTGATAGAAATGGAAATTCAAAGGAATATACGTAATAATGACCTAGTAAAAATCATAGATTGGATTCCAAAGACATGGCATCATCTCAATAGTTTTTTGGAAACACATAGTTCTTCTGATGTCACCATTGGTGAGTTCAGCAATTAAAATATTTCATTTTCCAAATGCTGAGAGTACTGAGTGAAGGTGACCAGAATGGATGGTGAAATCGCAAGAAAGCCAATCTTTTCAAAGCTTCCAAGGATTAGGGGATTCTTTTCTTTCCTAAAGCTGTCTTTTTCTCAGTGTTATATCTATAACTATTTCGTTGTATCTGACAATTATGGATAGTAAAATTAGATTTGAAATAGGAAAGCATCTAAAATTCACATTACCAGTCAAAAGAAAAAGTACCCAGAATAATTTCTTATTCTAAAAATATATATAACTCACATATTTTACCTACTAGCCCATTCAAATACAGCTGTGAGAGAAAACTTTTGTTAGAAATAATGGACTTCTTATGAATAATTTTTGTGTTTCACATTTTTTTCAAAAGATAAAACTGAGTTAGTCTCTTTTGTGGGCACAATGGTGTTTGTTTTTCCATTCTCTCTTAAGTTGCATGTGCAGAAGTGTGCACCAAATCATCAAAAGAGCGTCAGCTGCAGGCATCATTCTGTCTTCAGCTCAGAGTGTCTATACTGATTCCAAATTCTGCAAATAATTGCATTTTGTAATAAGCCATTCACTTCTATGTAACTGGACTTTACGTGATTTGTAAAATAGGGCTGGATTGTGAGCTGCCGTATCTTTCCTCATTCCATGTTATGCCTCCAATTAATATTTCATCAGTAGGAAAAACAAGAGGCCCAGAGACTCCATCTTCTATGAACATGTTTTCATGATGACTGGGCTGACCAAGATAGGATTTTTTTTTAGGAATATGTGTATTATATTTCTCCAAAGGTATCTAAACATGTGTTTGTATTGCTCAATTTAATGATTCTGAAGCATTTTGTTATCCGTGTCTTGTCAGGTCCTCGGCTTTTTCTTCCTTGCCCCATGGATGTGGAAGCTTCTAGGGTGTGGTTTATGGATCTTTGGAATTATTCCTTGGTACCTTACGTTTTGGAGGCAGTGAGGGAAGGCCTTCAGGTAGAGTACTTGATTTATATCATTGTGTATAAAAATAAACCAAGAAAGGAAGGAGGGAGGGAGGGAGGGAGGGAAGGAGGGAAGGAAGAAAGAAAGAAAGTCAAACCCTTCACTCTTTTAAAACAGAACCATTTATTTATTTGGCTATCTATGCAGAAAACTAAAGTAAGTAAGGAGCAAGAAATGTACAGTAGTATGTCTGTTAGAGCAAATATGCAGTGGTATGCCTGTTAGAACAGGACAATTATGTTGTCTAAGCAAAAAGGAGTTCTTCCAACACTGCATTGAATGACAAGATTGCACCAATGGGGGTTTAAAATGTTCTTAGTAAACAGATACTTAATTACCCAGCTATACATCTCAGGGTACATACAGACGATGAAAAAGACATGACTGGCTCTTAATAACATTTTGCATTTCACGAATTTTAAAAAACATTGTGCTGCACACAATGTAAGCTGATCTTTCAATTTCATTTATTGAAAAATCATATTATCATTTATTAAAACTAATTTATAGTAGAGAAATCATATTTTTAAATTAACAGTTAGATGAATTATTTGCTCTCCAGATACAGTTTTCATATTAATAAACTACTATCCTAGTCTTTATATGTAGATTCTTATTTCAGATTTACTTGCTAACAAATAAAAAGCAACAGAGACTTTAGAAGCTTTAAAGCAGTGATATATAAACTGCTTAACTTGCTTAGATTTTATTTTTGGAGAAAATGTATTTTTATATTAAATAAATAATAATTGTACAGCTCTTCCCTGAATATTGTAACTTGTGGAAGGCTTCCATTTGGGTCAGAGTCATAATCATTTATAAAGTCACACTCTCTCAGACAAAAGTTATGTACCTCAAGTTTCTTTCTGTGGCTCCTGACATTTGGTACTAGGTTATTGTGAAAACTGAATCAGTACCCTTATAGGTATTGAGGATCAAGATGGGAGCCAACACATGGAATAGGGGGAAAGTCCACTCTTAATACATGGACAGTTCTTGTTGAAGTTGAAACCTTTGCTGTGTGAAAGAATTTAGATAATAAGAATCTTGGAGAGCTCCATCTGTGACCTCTAAAGCAGAAAAGGTCATATGCCATGCCCTTGGATCTAGTAGGTTTAAAGAACCTTAACATAAAGGTACAAGTGAAGAAATGAATCCAGGTCCCAGTTTGGAGGAATGGAACAGGAGAGTCATTTTTGGAGAAAGGCTGGTGCTTGCTGAGGAGCCATATGGGGGATGCTCTCTGCCACATGTTCTGGTTGGAAAGGATGCAGCTGACACACTCATTTTTTTTTTAATTTTTTTTTCTGGTGATTCCATCTTTCTTGAAATGTCAGGGATCAAATTGGTTCTTTCTGGATGTTTAGCTCTCTCCTCTTATAATACGTCTTTGTCTCCTGTACTCTTTTACTATTCTAGCTGATTTTTTTTTTTTTTTTTTTTTTGGTTTTTCGAGACAGGGTTTCTCTGTGTATCCTTGGCTGTCCTGGACTCACTTTGTAGACCAGGCTGGCCTCGAACTCACAAAGATCCACCTGCCTCTGCCTCCCAAGTTCTAGCTGATTTTTTAAAATTAAGTTTATTTATTCATTTTGCAACCAGATTGTAGCCCCCTCCCTCCCCTCTTCTGGTTCCCACCCTCCCATCCCCTACCTCCTGTCCTCTTCTCTTCAGAAAAGGAGAGCCCCCTCCCTGTAACATCCCACCCACTAGCTGATTTTTCTTTTTTTTTGATTTTTTAAAAATAATTTATTTTTTATTTCTTCAAGTTACATTTCAATCACAATCCCCTCCCTACTCCCCCCTCCAGTCCCACCCTTCCACCCTCCTCCCCCTCAACCCCCCATCCTCTTCCCTTTTTTTTTTTTTTTAGTTCAAGGTATTTCCTTTTCCCCCCAACAGCTCTCCCTTTCAGTCCAACAAATGGTTCTTTTTCTTATAACTATAAATACAATACAAAACAACAGAAATAAATAGGCCACGATTATGTGAGTTATATGGCTTAGCATACATTCCCAATGTCCAGTCCATATCCAGATCAGCTTCTGTCTATGAACTTCGTAGGACATCTAAATAGCTGAGCACAAAGGGACTGAACATCAAATGATTCTATTAATATTTTTAACCATTTTTCCATTCTTATTTGGGCCCCAAACAGGTTTACTACATCCCAAATCAGCAGGAAGTCATTTTAAGAGAACAACGTCCCATCCCCAGAAGGTGGGGAGGGTGTCCCCCCCCCCTTTGTTTATTTGATGAATAATAGAAAATTTTGTTATTTAGGGGAAAAGACTACAAGCTGTTAAATGGTCTTGTTAAATGGGTTTTTGAGGTTAGACCCAGGGACTTCTCTCTTTTTCTTTTCTGTATCCTTCTTTCTCTCCTATGTAGGAGTGAACAGACTTGAGAAAAATGGGACATAGACATAGTATAGGAAAGATCAAGAAAAAAGGACAGATTATTGAATATTGCATTATACCTTTGTATATTGATACAAAATTAATATTATATTTGGCTAAATTGGTACTGATCGTTGTATATTAATGCAAAATTAAGATTGTATTGGGCTACATCGGTATTGATCTTTGTATATTGATACAAAATTAAGATTATATTTGGCTAAATTGGTACTGATCGTTGTATATTAATGCAAAATTAAGATTGTATTGGGCTACATCGGTATTGATTTTTCTTTTTAAGGCTAGCATCTGCCCTTGAAATACACTCAAGTCCTTTTTAGGTCAATCCCAGACTTGCAAACTTTAAAAAATAAACTTTCTTGTTCTAGATTTACTTATTACTTTAATTTTATGGGTATGAGTGTCCTACCTGACTGCATGCATGTGCAGCACATGAATCCCTTGTGTCCTTAGAAGTCAGAAGTTGTCAGTTACCCGATACCTGGACTTAAAAAGGAAGTAAGCTGCCATGGCAGTGATAAATACAGAATCTGGCTCCTTTGGAAGAGTAGCCAGTGCTCTTAACTGCTGAGCCATCCCTCAAGCCCCTAAATACGAACTTTCTAAGAATTATTCATTTTTCCTCTTAGCTAGTTTTATACATATCTGTATTTTGTACCCTGTATTAAGCATTTTTTAGCTGATGCAAAACTTCCTGATTCAATATGAGAGCTATTAAAAAACAAAACAAAACATCTTCAAATTGCTGCCTCTGTCCCAACCTCCAAAAGAAATATTTGGATCTAGATACCTCTTGTACCATCATGGATTCAAACTTCAATATAATTTCTAGAGAAACCGCAAAGTATTTCTTGGACTTGTCCTCACAATGCCTACATTTTTCTTTTGTCTCCCTGAACCATCAAAAACAACTCTCGTCACTGGACAAACCCCACACTGTTCTGTGTGGTGTCACTCAAGCACTTGGTAACCAGGATGGTCCTTGGTGGCACAGGTCAGAAAGGCAAAGAAAGTACACTGTTGATTTCTCCTAAGTGTAGCATTTCTTGTCATGTTCTCTCGGCCTTACGCCTTCTTTATGAAAATCTCACCAGTGTCTTGTCTCCTCACTGTCCCCTCTTCAGTTTGATCTCAGCTTTGTTGCTAACTTAGAAACACCTGGATCCATCCACTGTCCTCATTGTTTTCTCATCTAATGGAGTTCTTACTTGGGTTTCCATAGTTTCCCTTTTTTCTTGATGTTCTTATTTATAAACATATCAAAACTCTTCCAACAGGAAGCAATAGAATTACGAATGGGGTTATTGGAGGGAAACATTGAATGAGAAAAGCCTTTTTGTCTATATTCATCTTCCTTCCAAAGTACATTTTGGTAAAGAATGCCCTTTACCGTAAAAACAGATTTTGTTTTTCAAATCTCCCCAAAGTATAGCTTTTGTTATCAACACTGAAGTTTTTGTTTGTTGGGAGTGGGGTTGTTTGCTTCCCCTGAATTTGTAAAGTTATTAGTGAAAACAAATGTGTGCTATAATGTCTATATTTCCTTTTAATATACTGGCTTCATGAGCACCTGAAGTGGGAGAAAATTCTATTTTGTAGAATTTGAATGTATTAAGTGATCTATATAGCTGTACATATGTTTAGAATCTGGAAAATTCTCCTGAAATGTGAACAGCAACTGAATGTAAAAATAGCCCACTAATTAGTAGTCACATTTTTCTTACCTAATAGAAATAATATGTGTATGTGGTGAACTTTTAGATGTATGGGAAACGTGCACCATGGGAAGACCCCTCCAAGTGGGTCCTTGACACATACCCATGGAGTTCTGCATCCCTGCCTCAGGAAGGCCCAGTGTTACTGCAGTTACGACCAGAAGATGTTGGGTACGAGGGCTGTACATCTACGAAGGAAGCCACAACGTCAAAGCACATTCCCCAGACTGATACTGAAGGGGACCCCTTGGTAAGGACGTCTGGTCATTCTTCTTTTATCTTTATGTCATTGTGGAGTGATTAGCCCTTAGCTGTCAGTATCAAAGACCAGTTACTGAAGGCAAAATGTTGAACCAGCCTGATAACAATAATTTAAATTGTTACCTTTAGCTCAATTTCCATGGTTGAAATTCAAAAAATCAAAACAAACAAAACAAAAATAAAACCCATGTTTATCTAAAACAGGGAGAAAAAAAAAAGTAAGAAACCCTAAAACTGAGTCAAACACCATGACTATAATTTCTCTCTCATTATATATTAAATTGTATTGATATTTAAATAGTCAACATTTTAAATATCATCACAGCTCAGTAGGTATTTAAGAGAAAACTAAGGTTTGTCCATAAATAAAAATATAATCAAATGTACAGAGAACAAAAAGTATTTATTGTATGTCAACTAGCCTAATTAATAGTTTGTCTTCTGTTGCTTTCAGTAAGCAGGGATAAACTCTTTTGTTTTTAAGATTTATTTATTTTTATGTGTAGTGCTATTTTATCGACATTTATGTCAGTGTGAGGGAGGGATCTCCTGGAGCTACTGTTACAGTGTGTGAGCTGCCATGGGGGTGCTGGGAACTGAACCCAGGTCCTCTGGAAGAGCAGTCGGTGCCCCAACCACTGAACCATCTATGTGGCAACCAAAAGGGAGGCACTCTTACCACTTTCCTCATTGTACTAGGGCAGACAATTTCATTTTTAGAAGCACTTCAGTAGTTTAAGAAAGTGTATAGAACTCTTAAGATGATGAAAATATTTAGTATGTATTATGTGATTAGGAAGAAACACCACTTTTTAGTGTATCTACTTTGTACTCATAAGTATTCTACTAGTGATGAACTAAAAAAGAAATCATTACCTGGCATACTCAATGGCAGAAAGTCATCTAAAATTAAACCTAGGTTCAGATATAGTCTGCTGTGAACACACATATGCTGCCTCTGTCTTTGTTTCTGTATATTTGTATAGTCACTAATGGAAAGAAAAAGAAGAAAATGTATTGCACATGGTTTTGAATCTTAACAAGGATGCATGTTCTGGTACGCTGAACATTATTTTAAAAATTAAATGTATTCTCACCATAAAATGTTAATGTTGGTATGTGCATGCTGAGTGCTAAGATCTCGGGACCCTGGTGGGTATCACCATTTATGATCTTTAAAGGACATAGTCCAGTAGTGATGCAGGATGTGTGTCCGTAAAAACTGCATAGGATGCAGGAGACTTGGTAGGCAAAGTTGGGAGTCTGTTAGAGAACTTCACAGATGGAATGGTTGAGCTGGATGTGGAAATAGGAATTGGCATTTTTCATGTGGTGGAATTGAGGGTCTCTAAAAATCAAGGAAGCATCATGCGGAACACTGCCAAACAGTACGGGGGAAAATGAAGAGTTGGTCGGAAGAATTAGGAGTATAGACTTATCCAACTGTTAGATCACATTGAGCCATTTTATTTTCATAAGTAGTTAAAACTTCATCACACAGGCAGGGGAGAGCCAGTGGGCATTTTTGATTAGTGTTTGTCTGTTTAGATTTGTAGTAACTTAAGGTCATTCCCCTAGCAGAGCGGGGGATGGAACACGGAACTGGGGTAACTGGCAGAGCTCCAGATCCTGAGTGAGACACACTGAAGAACATATTAAAATAACAGGCATTATCTTTGCTGTGCACAGAAAAGGGATGCCTGGGAGACAGGGGGAAATAATATACAGAGGGACCCAAGTCGATCACATGATAACTGAGTCATACATTTGTAGAGACACCTACTTTTTATAATGTTCGTTAATTTAAATATATAAAATGACAGTTAGACACAAAGTGAATCTTATTGTATGTGTTTATTACAGACCTCATACTGGGAACTTAGCTAACTGAACCTACTATAGAGCACCATTTTGTTTTATTATTTGTTTTACTTCATGTATATGAGTATTTTGCCTTCACGTTTGCCTGGTGCCTACTGGGCTCAGAGGGTAATGTATATTCTCTGGTTAAGTCAGGATGGTGCTGGGGCACAGTTCTCTTTTATAAATCAGCCTCAGTCAAATGCTTACATTTCAGACATTATCAAACTGCTTTTATCTCATATCCTTGTGTAGGTGGCTTAATACATTCTGGGAGTTCAGGCTGAAATGCTATTGAAAAATGTTCTGAAAATTATCAAAATGATTTCCAAATACTCTATAACCATAGCCGCTTTGTCAAAATGACATTCTTTCTGGAATTGATGATTTCCAGTTTATTATTTATTTCACAAGTTCTTATTGAACACACATTTTTTTTTAACTGACATCCAAATATCCTTAACCTGACTGGAGACCAAGAAATCTTGTTTTAGATATTCCCTCTCTATTTCTCTGAGTGAAAAGATAAAGGACAACTTTGATTGCTGCAGAAAATACTATGGCTAGTATTTGGCACTAAGCAAAAAAAAAAAAAGTTTACTGTACTGTAAGAAACCCTCAATAAGAAAACAAGTCCCTGACCCTCATGAAGACAGGCACCAATTACCCCATGCCTTCTGAATTTGTTGAGCCATCCATTTGCCCAGTCTGCTTTTAAACATCCCCCCCCCCCCCCCCCGCTCCTGTCTCTAGTAGTGGAACTGCAGATCTATTGAAATCCAAGCCTTTTATTTTATAATACATTGGAGAGCTCTCTTTCTCCCCAGGTGCTCTCAGGCACAAGACTTCTCTACTGGAACAAATGCTATGCTTCTCCTATGCAGCTGAGAAGCTTGAGACAGCTGCTATTGTTCCAGGAGGTGGCTTTTGTTCTCAGTGATGTATCAATCATATTTCAGCCAGAGCCTTGGTGACAACAAACACTTGACAGTGATTCTTTCCTTCTC
The DNA here is from genome assembly GCA_907164525.1 of Lophiomys imhausi. NCBI lineage: Eukaryota > Metazoa > Chordata > Mammalia > Rodentia > Muridae > Lophiomys > Lophiomys imhausi. The sequence goes on along the minus strand of CAJQZJ010017430.1, from coordinate 1,360,298 downwards.
CCTCTTCAAATGCTCATGGCCCACTTCCTCCAGTCACCCCCTCTCGAGAGGTCAGCTCCTGAGCTACAGATGGTGTGCTGTGGGCAGCAGCTGGCTTCATTCCACTCCATCCCCCATAGCTTCCCTCCAGGGACAGTGCTTGCAAGGGTGTGTGTGTGTGAACCCTCACAACTTTCACTTGCCGTTCAGTGCTCTCTGCTTCTAGCAGCCAGAGAGCTGGGAAGCTTGGCTAGCTCTCCAGCAACAGACCCAGATGTCCAGCTGTGATAGTTTCCTTTCCACTTTCCCTGCTGGAGCAGTATCTATTCACAGCCCCAAATAAAAGAGTTATCTTACGGCCCCCTATTTTGTTCTTCTGGTTTAGAACTATAGTCCTGTTTGAGAGAAGCAATTCAAGAGCCAGGTCGGTGATTGAAAACCCATAACCGTTGTGTGCATTTCATTTGGATGGGGCGAGAAGAGACGGCTCTCTCGGAGATGGCTCAGGGCCCTGCTTATTCTGGGACTGGCTGATTCAATGCATGGGTGCTCACAAGGATGTCTCTCTTTCTTTCTTCAGATGAATATGCTAATGAAACTCCAAGAAGCAGCCAATTTCTCGGGCACACAAAGCTGCGACAGTGATAGCATCAGCCACCAGGAAGACATTTTGGATTCATCTATTGAGTCCACCCTCTAAAGGCTGAAAGAGTTAGACAAAGGATGATGCTTTTAAAAAGGTGTTTTAAAAGACAGGTATTGTCAGTAAACCACTGCCAGTATGAAAGTCCCCTATCCAGGGCCCGGACCCAGAGTCTCCAAGGAGGCAGCTGAATTAAGTTGGAACCGCCAAGATGCTAAGTGGAAATGGGAGGCTTAAGTTTATTTTATTCCTAGGCATTTTTATTACCGTGGAGTTAGCAAAGGCTCCATTACTCAACTGGAAAGGACCCTAAAGACAGGGCAACTGAGTAGATTGCACATGGGATAGTGAGACTGGACTTGATTTTCTTCCTTTTTCAAAGTTTACAATGCAGGCCTCTCTCTCTTTTTTTTTTTTTTTTTTCGTTGTTGTGCCTCTCCTTTGTTTCCTCTGAGGGGCTGACCTCCTCAGGGAAGGTTCATTCTCTGATCCATGCAACCTCCTTTGTGCCACATGGTGCTGGTGACAGGGCTCCAGTAGTGTTTGTGTTGTGTGCTCACTCCATTGCAAAATGAACCCAAGAGGCCAGTCCTCCATAAGCACAAAGGGAATTGTGCAACCACCAGAAAAACAAAAAACAAACAAACAAACAAATCTACTGTGGCAAATGGGAAGGGCCACCTTCCTTCTAACTGCTGCGCTCTCCTGAAGTGCGCTACCCTCTTCTTAGTGTATGAGTCATGGGTTTTATAAGGTTATTTTTACCACAGTGGTCTTTTCAAACCACCTGCCCACTCCCTGAACCAGAGTTTTATACCAATTATTAGTCAACACTGATAAAAGGCTTTTTTAGGGCTTTATTTGTTTGAGCCTTTTCAGTGAAAGAAGTAACATTTTCTATGGTGCTGTCTCACTGCCTTAAAACAGATTTTTCCAGCAGTTTTAACGGTTGGTTTCAATCCTAAACCATAATTTCCATTGTCTCTTCATTTACAACCAAGCAACACACCAGTTAACACAGCAGCCTCATTTCTATATATCATTTGTTTCGTTTTCTTTTTCTTGAAGAAATGGATAGGAGAAAGATCAGTATTTTTAACTTAGGAATAAAGAGGTTTCTTTGCCTATCCTGCAAATAATTTGAGAACTGTAGAACCCCCCCCTCTTTGACCACCACTTAAAAGCAGAGATATTTCATTCCACCTAGCTGTAAATGAAAGCATTTCAAAAGGCGGGAGATTTCTAATTCGCATCCAGTGCAACTACAAGTCCTGGATTCAACATGAGCACAACTATTTGGCTTTCCTTCCCTCGTCGTCTTTATCTTTTAGAGAAGAGAAATTAGTTTTGACGCATGTTGTTTGATTGTTAATGTTGTCCATGAGACATTCAGCATTAAGGATCACTGATACAAGCTGTCACTGTAGAAGAGGAAGCATTTATACTGTACAAGAAGGTTAGATTTGCACAGTCTACTGGGTAGGTATTGTAAATAATGATTATTTTTTTTCAAACTTGCACAAAATCAAAACAAACACAAACAAAATTGTATTTCATCCTGTTGATGTTAAGAGGTTGTTTCACTTGCTGAGATTTCCTGTACGTTCCAAACACATACAGAATGCAACCCCTCAGAGCTGTTATTATCTGGTGTGTTTGTCCTGTACTTACAAATTGTTGTGACAATGCAGGAGCCATCCGTGCTAGAGTGAGCATGCTTTCGAACTGTACATGAGGCTGGTACATTTTTGGATGAGTAAATGTCTGAAAATCCATCTCTTGTGGCAGGCCATAAAGACAGCGTGTGAAAACTAATCAGTCACTGGCGAAGTTACACCACCCACAAAGGACGGATTCAAAAGTTATGAAACCTAACGTCTTATGCCATGATGTACACATAGCTCTGTGCCCCTTTTAGGACATGTTATTGGTGCTACCCTCTGTGACCACCTATGGGTTGGTTTCTGAAGGAAATTAGCAACACGAGGTGTCTGTGCAGATTTCAGAGTGTCACTAAGCATATGGGTCCTTACACGGTGCTATTGCCGGGAGGGATATCAGACTGAATTTGTGCACACAAAATTGTCGCCCTGACTTTGGAGCCTCAACCACGGATCAGATATATTGCACAACATCAGTGTATGTAGCTGGAGGAGTGACTAATTGCCCTTGTTTGATACATGATCTAAGGAAATTGCTAATCTTTCCCTGCCATTTCGAGAGCTACAGTCCACACATGAGCATAAACAGAACATCCTGCAATACATCCCAGTACGTATGCCTAGTTTACAACTGAAACTAGTTTGTGAAACATTTGTCTGTATACATTTTATATTTTGTACATTTTTGATGTAACATATCATGTAAATAGGAAGAGGCAGTGAAAGAAATCATCTGAAAAGTTTTGTAGTCTTTGTAAAGCCCCAACAATAAGTACTTGGTGTCAATGGACCTAACTGGATGAAGTATTTTCTATTGGTTTATTGTCCCTCTAGCTTGTAAACCAGCTTGCATATATTTTTTTTGCAAATGTGCACCCTGTATCTGTCTAAATTATTACTTTACCATTAAAGTGGAATTATTTATTGACAACAAAGTGTGGTGTGTCTGTGTACAGGGAAACTTTGAATAATTATTTCCAGGGACATGTCAAGCTTTAAAATAGTTTCTTCACTATTAATATGCCATCACTGGAGATCTGTGTCAATCTATATTTTATAAGATCATAGGAAAGGCTCCAAAGCTTTGAAGTAAATTAATATGCACATTATATAAATAAATAGTAAATGCAGTATATATGTACCTCCTAGATGGGAAGTTATTTATTCAGTGAATATTTTTGAAAATCCTGAATGGTATTCAAATATGTCTGATGACAAAATACAAATTAATCTAAAAATAAAATGTCAATATTCACTGAGTTAAATCTACACATTATGTGTTTCTTTGTTTTTATTCCATTAAATTTCCTTTTGACCTTTTTAATCCTAATAATTATTTTAAAGCAAAATTAATTCTGTGTGTGTGTGTGTGTGTGTGTGTGTGTGTGTGTATCAGTCTGTGTAAAAAAGAGTGGGAGGGAGAGACAAAGACAGAGAGGCAGAGGGAGTTTATAAAATGAAAAGAAACTTCCTTTAAAGTTGCAATTTCTTTCCAAATAGCTTAGACAACTTTTTTAATCCTTTAGTAGGATGTGTATTTGGATTCTTACTGATTTCTATTTTAATAGCTGAAAATTACTTGAATTACATATACTGAATTATAATCAGTGTCCTTATTCTACATTCAGTTGAGAGACACAGAAAACTTGTACAGTGTATTTCATCCAGATTATTGATGAATTAATCCAGTACCTGGGGGTTGGCAGTGTAGCTCAGTGGTAGAGTACTTACTTACCTTGCATGTGGGAGGCACTGGATTTAACATTTTTAGACTGAGAAGGAGAAAACAAAATGTGAATATGACTCCATCAAATGTAACACCAGACTGCACAAATGGGAATCCCAATACCACCATTCTTCTCGTGTGTCTACGGAAACTCTGCAAACCTCAATTTTCTCACTATAAAATGACAAGAAAAGTCCTCGCCTCTCAGAGGTCACTGTTAAAAATCAAATTTTATTTATTAAGTGAAGCTGCAATGGGAAGTGCCTAGCCTTTCTAGGATCATCAAAATTAATATGAAATGGTTATTGCCCTATTTTCAATATTCTTCAAAAATAATCTATATAAAAGCTATTTTTAAAATAGTTTTTTGTTTCAGGTGCTAGAAACACAGGAAATCATGTATGGTGAGCACATGATCTACTAATGAATTACACCCCTAGTCCAATAGTTATTTAAGAATATATTGTAAACTTAGTTTTCTCATTTACAAGATAGAGTTAGTGATTGTATTCATTCATAAGATTTGTTAGGACTACTGAGGAATAGACCTTAAAGTACTCTAAACAATGCCTGTCATTCAGGAAATGTTCAATAGATGTTTAGTGTTGTATTAACATTATCACAAATTAAAAACATCAATAATAAAAATATTCTTGGGCTTCAATTTATAAATATATTCAATGTAATATGAAGACTGCTACTAAAAGTATTTTTGCCAGGATCTGAAGAGAAAGCTCAGTGACCACTTCAGATGGATCTCAGTTGTTCCCAGCACCCATATCAATAGGGTAACAGCTTCCCATAATTCCAGTTCTTGAGGATCTGACAGTCTCTGGACTATGCAGGCACTTGCAACTACATGGTACATATAATCTCGCAAAGGCACACACATGTGCACATAAACACTAAATAATTTTAAGAGAATTGCTCATCTATAAAATAGTACTGTTACATATTTACTTGTAAGACTATTTTGAAAACCAAATATTTTAAATGCAGAAAACTGTGAGAAATGTAGTTGCTACATCTTAAATGCTGTACAAGTGTTAGCTATTATTATTATTATATGAAAGTTTATCATATATATTACATATGCCAGGATTCTTCTAGAGTCTGATGTGGTGAGATGTAACCCATTCTTTCCACAGTAAAAAAATGATATAGAAAAAAATTAAGATCTCCCGTCCACATGAAGTATCAATTATCTGAGTAATTTTAACAGTGACTGCATGTTAAAAGGGTATTATTGTCGCTTCTTAAGTATAGATAGTGCTAGAATTCACCAGAGTCTTTCAATTTGGCTGCTAGCATATTTAAACCAAAACACTGTGCTCATGTGTGCGGCACACTTGGCAGGTATATTTCTGGTGAATAGTCTGCAGTAATCTGAAGACAATTACAAAATGTGATTTTCTCCACCATCTCTTGTATATACAAATAGCTACTGCTCCTCACTTTATTGATTTTTGCACATCCCTTAGTTCCCTTTTTCACCATGCTTACCATTTTGGCTCTGGCCTCTACAATAACCCAATGTAGAATCTAAACACACTTATTTAACCGAGGACAATAATGCTCTAGACAGTAAACTTATTTAGCCACGTGTCACTGTTCTGCTGTAATCTCCCAACGCTGAGATTTTTAGAAGGCAAATATAAAGGATTATCTACTAGTAGACATATATGGAAAATGTCGACAAATCCAAAACAAAAAATTATTTAAAGATTTTCAGACCATTAGCTGTCAAGTAGAAGAGTGAGTGACTGATTCTGTAAGATAAATATTGGTCTCAAACCTCATTAAGTCATGAATGAAAATTTCTTAATGTGTTCTAATTTATTCAAAGAAGGATATCACAGGTTATATCATGCATGACATTTTGTATGTGCCTCATTTGGAGTGGTACTCACATGGTCTATCCATCTGCCTCAACCAAGTCCCTGGTATTATAGATGTGTCACCATGTCCAGGTTAGAACAATATTTTTTTTCAGGAAACATTCTTGCTTTCACTCTTTATATGTTCTCACATACCTTGTCAAACTTGTGATTTTTAGATGAACCTTTCTCATCTCAAACTTGCACGTTTTTTAGGTGAGCCTTTCTCATCTCTCAAACTACGTCAAAAATCTGAATCACTTAGTTTCCCAGAACTGGTATGTGAATGTGTAGAGTGGAAAAAGAGAAAGACCCACTTGTGATATTATAATATTGCCCTCACAGAGCCTAGAATATATTTCATTCTCAATAATTATGTGCTGAATAAAAATATTTTTTGAATATGGAGATATCAACTGAACTTAACACATGTTAAACAAGAGTGTTAAATGGAAGAGTAACTGCCTTTGGGATAGCCGGCGGCTTGGCAGAGGAGCAGGCAGCCTGGCCTGAGTGCCTTCACAGGTTGCTTAACTTATCCTGGAGAAAAGAGCCCCGGGACCAAAGGTGGCCTACACCACCTATAACCTAAACTCTGTTAATTAATATAAGTTGTTATATTAGGCCGGTAGAATTACCAGCGGCTTGGCAGGAGATTCGCCTGGGCTCAAGGGGAATCTGGGAATCCAACAGCCCGGCACTGCTTGGACTGAGGACCTATAAGCCGCCGCAGTCTTTTCCCCAATAATTAAACACACCAAGACCTTTTAATATTTTAACACTTAGCCCTTAGCTGGGCAGACTCTCAATTAGCTACTCTAAGTTAACCCCAAACCAACATGTGCCTGTGAGTACCTTCCAGACTTCTCCAGATGTCTTTCTCCTTCTGTGTCTCCTGGCGGAAAAAGAAAAAAAGTCTCTGTGTGTGCAGAATTCCTGCTGATCTGAGGAAGTCCTACCTTCCTATACTCTTTCTGCCCAGCTAATTGGCCATAAGAAACTTTTATTAACCAATCAAGAGAATGCCTCAGAAGGGACGGTAACCAGATCTCAGCATTGAATTCAATGTATCAGAAACAATATTAGACCTTCTCTCAACACCCAGATGTCCCTCCACCAAGGAATGGATAAAAAAAAACAAACAAACAAACAACTGTGGCACATCTACATAATGGAATACTACTCAGCCATCAGATAAACATCACATTAACATTTACAAATACAAATGTAATGCGGAAAGGGTTGAGAGGTTGGGGATACCAGAGTAAGTAAGAAAAATCTACAAACACATTTAAACTATGCAAGTAGACAAAATATTACAGAGGGAACAAACTAAAGCCATACTTTTCCTAACCCATATAAAGTTTCCTTCTGACTTTTCTGCTTTATGTTTCTGTTCATTTTTCTCTGCTTGCTAATCTGACACCCTTCTAGTGAGAACTGTAGAAATACTTCTAAAATGAAAAGTATTTACCCTTTATATGAGCGTTTCACCTTAAACATAAATGTTTAGTAGTTATTTTCAATATCGAACAAATGTCTTGTCTAGAGATGCTTTCTTGTTATTTGTATATATTAATTATATAGACTTATGGGTTTTATTGTGATATCTCAATACTTTATATTTTTTCTTAACATCTGAAAGTACAAATGTAGTTTATCTGTAGAATCTGCAGGACTTTCTACAGAGGACACTATATATATGTAGTTCATCTTTGAATGCAACACAGCAATTAGCCCTTTTTTCTAATGTACCCTTTGGCTGTTTGTTTTCCTTGGCATCAACTGAGAATTTTATTAACTTGCTTCAGTAAAAGACGCCTTTCATGCTGAGTAATTGCTCAGAAATTTGAAATTATTAATATCACCAATATATAAAAGCATTAAAACTTAAGTAAAATGCATTAATTTTACCGTCAAAATTGGAATTGTCATTGATTTTGTTTTGTTAACTTGAAAATAGTATTTCTAAACTCCATTAGCATGGAAAATAGTGGCAGAGAATTCTGTGTGGCCAGCTGGTGTCCTCACTATGACAGTGGCCTCCCTCCTTTCTCTTGGAGGACACTGTGGATTTGCAGTCTGCTCTGGAAATTTCCTTCTCATAGAATGAATTGCAAAGGATATGAAAGACCTCCAGAGGACTAGAAAATAGATCATGTGCAAACAGATGAAAACATTTCTCGAGCCAAGCAAATATTGATACGGCTAGAATCAGACCTACAGTTGCTATGTGCCCATTAATTTCAAAGAAAGGTCAAGTCACAGACCTCAGCAACATCTGTAAGGCATGGATAAAAGGGAAACTTGAAAATCAAAGCTGAAGGCTGCTGTTGTACACCATTGTCTTTTATTGGGAAATTAACCAGTGTTAACTTAGGGGTGAATCCATATAGATGATAGTAAAAAAAATTACAATTCATAGCTTGAAGTGTGTTATGATGCTTTTGTAATGTTAGGCAAGCGTGGTGACCCCTACACTATGGAAACAAGCCATGATGCTTTAGCAATGGAAAGTGAGTATTGGAACAACTTTTTAGACATTTTTAATTAGAATTTAGACATTTTTATTAGACAACTGATTCTATTAAATAACTCCTTTAGAATATGATTTCTAAACCTAAGAAAAAGTTGATAGAATCTCAAAACTAATACTACTGTGCAAAGGTCAGCTGGTTAGTTAAATGGATGCCTCATTTAATCTTTATAAAATGCAAACTGGAAAATTATGAAAATAAAACATTGATAGTTGTGTTTTCACATAAGTTTCAGCATTTCAAAATAGATTTTTAGTGATTATCTGTGATTCTCAACGTAAGACATTTGTTATACTCGTTAACTTAATAAGGTTATATATTTTATAACCTTATTAAGTTAATGAGTAGTTTAATTTAAAGACAAATCCATTGCTGACAAAGGGTAAATTCTTCAGGGTTACAAGGAGAAGATATTTTGCCATAGAAAATGCCAATAAAGACTCACAGTCTAGGTCTGTCCCAAACGTAATGGACAATGGACTGGGAAATTCACAGGTGATGGGGAAAACCAAAGGGCTCTCATGGCCCAAATATATTGCATTTGTACTAGTCTTCTTGAAAGGATTATTAGCCCAAAGGATAGGGTTTGATAAGTCTCCAAACCTCCATGTATTTGAAGCTTCATACACAAATTCATATATTGATGGTATTTGAAGTTATCTCCCATGTTATCCACATGATACTTTTTACCATGTTATCAGGGAGCCAGCATATTAGTAAATAAAAAACTTATCTCCCAGTAGTGGTATGGCTGGGTCTTGAACTAGAGCTATTCCAAGTTTTCTAAGACATCACCAGACTGGTTTCCACACTGTTTGTACAAACTTGCACTCTCACCAGCAATGGGGGTGTGTTCCCCTTTCTCCGCAACCTTGCCAGCATGTGCTGTCATTTGAGTTTTTGAGCTTAGTCTTTCTGACAGGAGTTAGATGGAATCTCAGTATGGTCTTGAGTTCCATTTCTCTGGTGATTACAGATATTAAGCATTTCTTCTTCAAGTAGCTTTCATCCACTTGATATTCCTCTTTTGAAAATTCTCAGTTTAGCGCTGTACCCCATTTTTTGATTGGGTTATTTGGTTTCTTGGTGTTTAATTTCTTGAGTTCTTTATAAATTTTGGATATTAGCCCCCTGTCAGATATGGAGTTGGTAAAGATCTTTTCCCAATCTGTAGGCTGCTGTTTTGTTCTAATAACAGTATCCTTTACCTTACAGAAGCTTTTCAATTTTATAAGGTCCCATTTTTTGACTGTTGGTCTTAGGGCCTGAGCTATTGGTGTTCTGTTCAGGAAGTTGTCACCTGTGACAATGAGTTCGAGGCTTTCCCCCACCAAATAGTTGGAACTATAAAAGCTCATCCTGAGTGAGCTAACTCAGTCCCAGAACAATGCACATGGCATATATTCACTTATAACTAGATTTTAGCCAGATAGTACAGGATAACCATTCTACAATCATTAGACTGAATAGAAGAGGAACATGGTCTTGGTTACCTATTAGTGGGACACTCCACCCTAGTGAAACAGCCATTTATACCTCCTGTGCAAGACCTCATGTGACTAATGAACTGAGGGGGGCTGATACATGGAGGTACCCCACAACAGGGGGGGGGGAGGGGGGGGAGAAGGGATAGAGGGTGGGAGAAGGGTTAGAGGGTGGAAGGGTAGGAGTGGGAGGTGGTAGAGAAAGGAGGCTGTAATAGAGATGTAACTTGAAGTAATCAATAAATCTTAAAATAAAGTTATCTCCCATGTTATCCACTTGATACTTTCTACCATGTTATCAGGGAGCCAGCTTTTCCACACTAGATCCCAGTATATGCTGTAGGAATGGGAAACAATGCACCTATATACATGCTCTTTAAGAAAATACCTATTTGTGAGAATTCTATTACAGTAGCAGAAGATGAACAATAGGGTTTCTCAGATTTTCTCGAAAGCTGCAACCTACTCTTGAAAGCCCCACCCTTCTTGCAGCCTCTTCAGAGCAAAAGGAATACCTTGTGTGAAGAGTATGCACATAGCAGGTCACAAGGAATGGAAATCATCTCCTCAATGTGTTTGTGTTCAGATGCAGTTCAATGCCTCTGTGTGGCCTTTGCAAGCATCAGAGGGAGAGAGAAGGCCTGGCAGTCTCTGCTTCTCCACCAACAAGGGAGTTCAACTATCGAGCGTGCTGTGTTTGTGAATATGGAAATAGTAGAGGCTAGTTAGCAAATCCTACTGGCATTTTAAAAAGAACCTATGCATGTTCACTTCTTTACTCTCACAACTTAAGAAATATATTTCTTCTCAACCCTGTCCTGAAAATAGCACATTTTGGTTAATGTAATTTTAAAAATTAAAGTTGATTAATAAGCAATCATCAATTCCAGAAGTTCCCACAAGTCTCTTCTTACACAATCAGCATCATTAATCAGACATCTATTATGTTCAAGTCACCCACCATCTTATGACTAGAATGTTAAGAACAAAAGTGGACCAAAAAGACCAAATATCTAGTTATCTCCAATATTTCTTACTATGTTATAATCTTGTGAATTTTGTTTACAAAAAGTGGAATGGTGTATTATAGGCATCATGAATTTGTCTCACCTTTACTGTAATCTTGTCCATCTTGGAGACTTGGGCTTGCAAATATTTTCCATCTGTTTGAAGGACACATCCTTGGTTATAAAGAAATAAGGCAGATTTGTAGAGTATGCAATAGAGTTTAAAAGGTATAACTACGCTTAATTCACTTAAAAATTATAATGGAGAAAATGGCTATTCTTGGTTTGCCTGTATTTCAAATTACCAAATGCCATCGCATTTCCACAAATCAATTAATTAAACTTTATTGATGTTCTTTTGTGTTTCATCATCTTATATCTTTATGCACCATTTCTTTGTAATTTTATTTGTATCTCGATAAGAAGTGTATTTAGTAACCCCCCCCAAAAAAAAAACACAATTAAAACATTTAAGACTGATGCTCAGTGTAGCACAGAATATAGGTGTGGCATGTGAAGACAGAGGGATGCTTAGGATACTACTACATAGGGTTGCAAACTGAAGCCTTGTTGACTGGTATTTGTAAGGATTGCTACAAAAAGTTTTAAATACATTGGATGGCTTATTCCATTAGCTTTCTACTACTGAGTAAACAAACAGAAACAAAAACAAAATAAATAAATAAAACAATGCTCATTTATTAGGGCACAGTTCCTTAAACTGTAAATCAGGTGGGCACCCTTGAGTTCTTTATGGATAGTGTCACAAGATGGTAATGAAAGTGTTAGGTGGGATGAGACTTTATTTAAAGGCTTTGGAAAGAATGCTCATTGCAGTGGTTGGCAGCATTGGTGGGATTGAAGTTTTCATTTCCTTCCTGAATATCATCTTGGCATCCCTCTCCGATCCAAGACAGAGGCTGAGTTCTTTAATACTCCCTATATTTGCAATGCCTGGAGAGTTGATGAAATTGTTTTCCTTGTACTTTCCTACTGTGATACAATGTGATTAAATTAAACTCACTTACCTAATCACCTGCTTTCTGTATAAGGTATTAAGTATCGAAATATGTCAACACCATAGCAAATTCTACTTATGACCCAAAGGGAATTTTATAAGAAATAGTGTATTTTTCTCTCACTCTTAGAACCCCCAACCATAGGTGCCAATGCTTAAACATTAGAATATTTCAAATGGAAGCCCAGGAATGCCTTTTCTCTTAAAAACCAGTCTCTGGTCTCACCCTCTATTGTACCACTCCAACAACTAATTATACCTCAAATATGACAGCCCCCCCCCTTGAAGAGATTTTGTAATTCAGCATCCTACTCACTCTTAGTATATTCCTGACCAGCTTCCCTATGGAAGAATTTCAGTTTCCTACCACAACAGTAAAGAAGACTGAAACACAATGTTTCTGATCATGCACGTATTCTCACCTCTCCAATCTCAAATTTCCCACAGAAAATGAATCTTCAGTGATAATGAGGCAATCTTGGGCTAAGCATTGGCACTCCTCCTGCTCTCAGAGCTGAATCTTATAATAACATTTCAGTACACTTAGTCACTCTGAACTTGTACTGTTTTGGGTCTGATAAGTGAATAAAATTGCAGAAATTAAATGCTACCACTGAATTAGACCATGCAAATGACACAAATGTACTCTTAGAGGACAAATGTGTTCTCCATGTAATCATGCCAGCAGCAGAAAATGGAATCTGTCATAATAAATAAATAAATAAATAAATAAACAGATAAACAAATAAATAAATAAATAAATGAATGAATGAATGAATGAATGAATAAATAAATAAATAAATAATCCAAGACCCAGACCATGCTTGTTGAGCTTGCAGCTAAATTTCCTTTGCCTTGTTCTATGGCTGAAAGCCTAAATAAGCACGTATAGAACAAACTGAAGGATCCCATTGTTTGTTCATCCATGCTGGGTTTTGCAGCCTTGGAATTGAGACATATGAGACCATGTATTTGCAGGGCAATGTTGCTGCTCTTTTTATACTTTTTTTTTTTTCTGTGTGCCTCCAACTCATCCAGTATATACTTCCAGTTTCAGGATGGAGAAATATAGAGACAGAGGTTGAAATTTTGATATTTATATAACCTTCAAAATGTCATTGTAACTTAATCCCCAATCAATACTATAAAATAGTAAGGTGATTAGGAATTAATGATATTAGAAAATTTATAAAAAGGTCAGGGAAACATCCCCACATTTTTGGGTTCTTCTGACCTTTGATGATCAGAGAACACACATAAGGACATCTCCTCTGGAAGTAGCAACAATATGATGTCAGCAGAGAGCAACACTGGCACCTTGATCTTTGACTTTATAACCTCCAGTACTATAAAATGTGACCAGAACCCACAGGAAGAAGTGTCCCAAGTGGTGAGGTGTTGAAGAGGTCCAAGGATGAGAAATAAAGAAGATGAAGTACAAGCTGATGAATTACACCAAGCAATTTAATTGAGAGCATCATCTCATATGCTGTTTGCAGGGGGAGGACTGGCCAAGGTCTGTATAGGACTAAATCAGACAAGGTCAGTAAAGGAAGCACAGGATATCTCAGACACATCTTCCTTAGGACGAATATCCACAACCCTCCAAGGGAAAAAGCCAGATTTCCAGGAACCAAAACAGTAACAGGCCCATGTCCCAGCCCCACACTTGACCTTGAAAAGTCTGTCTCTGCAAGGACACAGAATTAACATTCCCTTTAATCTTCCAAGGGTGCCTCCGAGGAAGTCTTCAGTTAGTCTGTTTCCCAGCAGAAATGCACACCTCAATTGTTTATAAAGTTCCAGTCTCAAGTATATTGTTAAAGTAGCATAAAAAGGTACCTTTACCTGTTACCAGTGCATATGATTTTAGGCAAGTTATTATTATCCCAGTTTTTTCTATCATCATATAAAATGACAAAAATGATAGGGATGGGTTAATATGTTCATATTCCATTAGACTAGAGCCTTTGGCAACTATGTAATAAATATTAGCCACTCTACTGTAACAATCCAGGGTAGAGCTGACATTAAGATTCCTATTGAAAGGAATGAAAATTTTAGAGACCCCCCTTGGCAGGCAGTGAAGCCAGGCCCGCTGGGTTCCAGGAACTAAGCTGACCATAAAAAGGGTGGAACCAAGAATGAAGGTCAATCGAGTCATGGGCCCTGGGTTTCAGGAACTGGCTGACCACAAAGTAGATAGCGAAATAAGATTAGGTTCATTCCTGAGAAAAAAAGTATAGAGTGTGTTTCCTGCTAATTAACTAAAGAATGAGCTGGTACTTTCCACTTGTGATTTCCCCCACCTCCTTAATCTGTGGTGCTCCTCTATAAAATCTTTATTCTCGGATAACTGGGGGTTGCAGCTCCTCTACCCCTGTGTGGGATATGAGTTGTGCCCTCAGTGCACTGACCCCCCCCCCCTGAAATAAACCTCTTGAGATTGCATCAAGATGGTCTCTTGCGAGTTTTTGGGTGGCCATGATATCCCAAGCGTCAGGTGAGGAACTTCCCTCCCCCAGGTCTTTCATTTGGTGTGTTGGCAGGGAATTTGCGGCCACCCCAATCTCCACAAGAACCCACTTGGAGGTGAGATTTCTGTGTCTTGGGCCTATTTCTGTTGTTTGGTTTGTGAGATTTCTGTCTCTGTGTCCTGGGTTTGTCTCTGTTGTCTGGTCTTTTATATGGTTTGCACAAAAGTTGAAAGTTGACTTTGCGAAGGTTGTTTTCTGTTTGACAGCCGTTTCCGTCTCCCATGGGTGATCAGGCAGACATGCTAGTGGATCAGTGGCTGTAGCCCTGGGAGACGTCCCAGGAGGACAGGGACCCCAGGAACACCTGGGAGGGTCCCATCTGGGTGCCCGGGAGGATACAGTGGTCCTCTTGAGAGAGGGGACGCGAGAGACCTCCCGGCCGTCTGTTTATCTGGGTGCCGGAGAGGATACAGTGGTCCTCTTGAGAGAGGGGATGCGAGAGACCTTCTGGCCGTTTGTTTCTCTGGAGTGGTGCCAGCATTTGAGAATGAGAAGGATTTTTCATAGTGTTTTTCTGTGTATCTTGTGTTTGTGTTTTGTGTTACTTGTGACAATGGGACAGACCGTAATGACTCTTAAGTTTGACACTGGATCATTGGACTGAAGTTAGAACTAGGGCTCATAATTTGTCAGTTGAGGTTAAAAAGAGACCGTGACAGACTTTTTGTGCTTCAGAGTAGCGTACTTTTGACATCAGGTGGCCACTCAAAGGGACTTTTGACTGGACCATTATTTTTGAGGTAAAAGCTATTGTCGTTAAGGAAGGACCAAGGTCTCATCCCGATCAACAGCCATACATTTCTGTTTGGCAAGACCTGGTCCAGAACCCAACCCCATGGGTAAAACCTTGGGTGAGAGGAAGGAAGCCAGGCTCCCGAGCCCTGGCTCTCTGTGGCACAGAGCCTAAATCAAAACAAATGCCAGCTTCGGAAACAACACCTTTGGCTCCGTCTAAGATCTATCCCGAGATGGAGGAGCCACACATCTACCCCCAGCCACCACAGGCGTCCCCATGCCGGCCCCGGCTCCGGCCTGAGCCCAGAACTACAAGGAGCAGAGGGGGAAGGGCCGGCAGCTGGCACTCGGAGCCAGAGAAGGTTGAGTCCAGAGGGACCCGATTCCATGGTGGCTCTACCCCTCCAAACAGTCGGGCCCCCCGTGGACCCACCAGCTTTTCAACCCTTACAATATTGGCCTTTCTCCTCGGCTGATTTATTTAATTAAAAAGCTAACCACCCGTCTTTCTCTGAAAACCCTGCTGGTCTTACAGGTTTGGTGGAATCCCTGATGTTTTCTCACCAATCCACCTGGGATGATTGCCAGCAGCTTTTGCAGGTTCTCGTTACTACAGAGGAGAGGGAGAGAATTATCTTGGAGGCACAGAAGAATGTCCCAGGAGACAATGGGACCCCCACTACCCTCCCGAATGAGATCGATGCTGGGTTCCCCCTTGATCGACCAGATTGGGACTTCAACACGGCTGCAGGTAGGGATCGACTGACAGTTTTTCTACCAGACTCTACTGGCAGGTCTCAGAGGTGTGCTCAGTGCCCCACCAATTTGGTCAAGGTAAGAGAAGTACTTCAGGGTCTTGTTGAGCTACCGTCTGTATTCCTTGAGAGGTTGATGGAGGCCTACAGGCGGTACACTCCCTTTGACCCACCTCTGAGGGACAACAAGTGGCTGTGGCTATGGCCTTTATAGGAATCTTGTTAGAGAGGCAGAGAAAGTGTATCATAAGAGAGAGACTGAGGAAGGGAAACAGGAGAGAAAAGAGAGAGAGAGAAGAGAGAGGGACAGGCAGGATTGCAAACAAGAAAGAAACTTGACTAGGATACTGGCTGCAGTTGTAGGAGATAGAGGGAGAGAGAGATAACAGGGCCTAGACAGACAGGGAACCTGGGCAACAGAAGACCTAGACCGAATGGGAATGGAGAACAGAGACGTGGTTGGAAAAAGATCAGTGTGCCTATTGTAAAGAAAAAGGACACTGGGCTCGAGATTGCCCAAAGAAGAAGGGAAAGACCCCTAAGGTCCTGGCTCTTGAAGAAGATGATTAGGGGCGATGGGGCTCGGGCCCCCTCTCTGAGCCTAGGGTAACCCTGAACATGGAGGGAACCCTTGTAAATTTTCTGGTGGACACAGGAGCAGAATATTCAGTCCTGAAACAACCATTGGGAAAATTAAAAAAAAAAAAAAAAAAAAAACAGAAAAACTGAAGGCACAGATTCAGTTTGCTAAGGAAGTGCCAGAGGTGACATGGGGAACTCCTACTTCTATGATATTGGCCTTAAAATTTGAAGAAGAATACCGGCTCCATGAGTCTCCTGGGCAACAAAGGGCTCTGGATATCAGTGACTGGTTAGCAGAATTCCCAAAGGCCTGGGGTGAAACCAGAGGCCTGGGGATGGCAGAAAGTGTTCCTCCCATCATATTGGGACTGAAGACCATTGCCTCCCCTATTGGGGTAAGGCAGTATCCCATGAGTTGTGAATCCAGAGAGGGGATCAGACCTCACATTCACAGACTGTTACAACAGGGCATTCTGGTTCCTTGCCAGTCACCATGGAATACCCCCCCACCCTCTTACTGGTAAAGAAGGCAGGCACTAATGATTACAGGCCAGTCCAAGATTTAAGGCTCTGTTCTAGATTTAAAGGATGCTTTTTTCTTCTTGGAGTTACATCTGTAGAGTCAACCCATCTTTGCTTTTGAATGGAGAGACCCTGACAATGGACTAGTGGGACATTGACTTGGACCAGATTGCCACAAGGATTCAAAAACTCCCCTACCCTCTTTGATGAGGCTCTTCATCGGGATCTGGCCTCCTTCAGAGCTGAAAATCCTCAGCTAACATTGTTACAGTACGTAGATGATTTACTCTTGGCAGCATCAACTAAATCTGAGTATCTCCAAGGAACCAAGAGACTGCTGGCGGAACTTGGTGAGTTGGGGTATCGGGCTTCTGCTAAAAAGGCTCAGTTATGTAAAATTGAGGTCACCTATCTGGGATACACCCTGAGAGATGGAAAGAGATGGCTGATAGAAGCTAGGAAAAAGACTGTCACCCAGATTCCTGTCCCGACCACCCCACGCCAGGTAAGAGAATTCCTGGGCACTGCTGGTTTTTGTAGACTATGGATTCTAGGTTTCGCTATAATGGCAGCCCCCTTTTTTCCCCTCACCAAGGAGGGAGGAGGGTTCACCTGGACCTCTGAACATCAGAAAGCCTTTAAAGATGTCAAAAAGGCCTTGTTAACAGCACCAGCTTTTAACCAAGCCTTTCATTGTATATGCGGATGAAAGGGCAGGAGTTGCCAGAGGCATTCTTACTCAGACTTTAGGACCTTGGAAGAGGCAGGTGGCCTGCTTATCTAAGAAACTGGATCCTGTTGCAAGTGGATGGCCCACATGCCTGAAAGCTATTGAGGCTGTGGCCTTACTTGTCAAAGATGCTGCTGATAAACTGACTTTGGGACAGCAGATTACAGTGGTGGCACCCCATGCCCTTGAGAACATTATCCGGAAGCCCCCTGACCGGTGGATGCTAAAATGACCCACTACCAGAGCCTATTATTGACTGAAAGGGTGATATTTGCCCCCCCTTCCCCCGGCCATCCTGAATCCTGCTACTCTACTACCTGAGGCGGATGGTCGCTGCCCTGACATCCTGGCAGAAGAAACAGCTTCAAGGTTGCAGGGTCCGCTGGAGAATCGCCTTGTGGTATGCTTAAAACAGAGGATGGTAAACGAGTCCTGCCTCAAGAAGAAGGACACGAGTATGTCACCAATTTACACTGTCTGACTCACCTAGGAGAAAAGAAACTACAAGATGTGGTAAGGTCCTCTGACTATTATGTAATTGGACTTTCTGACTTAACAACAGAAATAGTCAGGAACTGCAAAGTCTGGGCTCTGACTAATGCCAGACCTTCCATGTATAACATGGGAAAAAGACTCAGGGGAGATCGACTGGGGGCCTATTGGGAAGTGGACTTTACAGAAATTAAACCAGCTAAATATGGAAACAAATATCTTTTAGTTTTTATAGATACATTTTCAGGGTGGGTAGAGGCCTTCCTTACAAGGACTGAGACTGCCAATACAGTGAACAAGAAGATTCTTGAAGAAATCTTTCCGAGGTTTGGAATACCCAAGGTAATTGGGTCTGATAATGGGCCCGCTTTCATTGCCCAGGAAAGTCAGGGACTGGCCACTCAACTGGGGATTAAATGGAAATTACATTGTGCCTACCATCCCCAAAGTTCATGACAGGTAGAAAAGATGAATAGAACTCTAAAAGAGACCTTGACTAAATTAGCCTTAGAGACCAGCGGGGGAACTGGACAGCCCTCCTTCCTTTTGCCTTTTCCAGGTCAGGAACACCCCGGGACGGTTTAAGCTGACACTTTATGAGATTCTCTGTAGGGGACCTCCTCCTCTTACTGAGGCGGGCAACGTGTTCGATCGTGATGTTGTCCTTTCTAACCCCTTGTTCACCCGCATGAAGGCCCTTGAAGTAGTTCAGCGTGAGGCCTGGGAGCAGCTCAGGGAGGCTTATGAAGCTGGAGACCTGAACGTGCCTCATCAGTTCCAGGTTGGAGAAACCATACTCGTCCGGATCCATCGAGCTGGGAACCTTGAGCCTCACTGGAAGGGACCACACCTGGTGCTCTCGACTATCCCCACTGCAATGAAGGTAGAGGGCATCTCTGCTTGTATCCACGCCTCACACATAAAGAAAGCTCCAGAACCTCCTAAGGATGAGTTGAGTCTAAAAAATATTGTGGACCCTCTTAAGCTTCACCTGCATTGCAGGTGCTCTCCAGATGGGGAATGACAACCCCTATGCCCCTCAAAAACTTACTTGGCAGGTAGCTTCCCAAACTGGGAAAGTCATCTGGTCAATCTCTTAGGTAGTCCCCTCCCTTTCCTGACTTCTGCCAGCTAGCTGCAGGTGGTCAATCTCTAAGGTAGCCCCCTCCCTTTCCTGACTTCTGCTAGCTAGCTGCAGGCCTGGACCAGTGGGATATTCCTGAGGCAGACCCCCAGAACACCCTGAGAGGGACCCTCGATGAAGACACCCTAAAGGGCTAGGAGCAAAGTTCGGGTGTGGGAGGCCAACAAGATTTTTACGTCTGTCCGAGGGAAAGTAGGGACAGGAGTGCGGCTAGGCGGTGTGGAGGATGTTGGCTCTGTTTAACTTCTGGACCCCCTTACTATGAGGGCATCACCATGTTGTGTACTTTTAATAACACCACCAACTATGACGCCTGCTCATGACGTGAGAAGAACAAACTGACCCTAACTGAAGTATCAGGGAAAGGGACTTGTTTAGGAAACCCACCTGCTGCCTATACACTTATGCAATGAGATCCTGAGGTCTCCAAAGACTTCTGATACCAGATACTTATATCCTGGCATAGATAGATGGTGGGCCTACAACACAGGATTAACTCCCTGTGTTGCCACTAATATCTTTAATGATACCAAAGATTATTGTATGTTAATACAGCTTATTCCTAGAGTACTCTATCTCCCCACAGATGCCTTTGTGGATGAGTTTGATTTCCGCCCTAAGCGATTTAAGAGAGAGCCTATTTCCCTGACTTTAGCTGTAATTTTAGGATTAGATGTGGCACTGCAACAGCTGCCCTAGTGCAGGCCCCTCAGTACTTTCATCAGTTAAGAGTAAGTGCGGTACAGATTTTAATGCTGAAACAACAATATACAGGGTTATGGGGACAAGATAATAATAAATAGGATGACACAGATGTATAGGTTCTAAGATTAGAACAATGGACTAGAAGAAGTGGGGGATGAAAGGAATGAAAATTTTAGAGACCCCCCTTTGCAGGCAGTGAAGCCAGGCCCACTGGGTTCCAGGAACTAAGCTGACCATAAAAAGGGTGGAACCAAGAATGAAGGTCAATCGAGTCATGGGCCCTGGGTTTCAGGAACTGGCTGACCACAAAGTAGATAGCGAAATAAGATTAGGTTCATTCCTGAGAAAAACAAGTATAGAGTGTGTTTCCTGCTAATTAACTAAAGAATGAGCTGGTACTTTCCACTTGTGATTTCCCCCACCCCCTTAATCTGTGGTGCTCCTCTATAAAATCTTTATTCTCAGACAACTGGGGGTTGCAGCTCCTCTACCCCTGCGTGGGATATGAGTTGTGCCCTCAGTGCACTGACCCCCCCCCCCGAAATAAACCTCTTGAGATTGCATCAAGATGGTCTCTTGCGAGTTTTTGGGTGGCTGTGATATCCCTAGCGTCGGGTGAGGAACTTCCCTCCCTTCCCTCCCCCAGGTCTTTCACCTACAAAGTAAAAAAAAAAAAAAAAAAAAAAAAAAAAAATCTAAATAAAAGTTGCTGATAGATAGTAAAGATCATTTTTACCTTTTTAAATGAGTATATTAGAGCCATCTGCATTTCTAGTTATAAGGCACAATTATTCTGCCTCAGTTTCTCAGACCTTATATTAATGGTTCTCAACCTCCCTAAACTGAGGCCCTTTAATACAGTTCCTCATGTTGTGGTGACTCCCAGCCATAAAATTATTTTGTTGCTGCTTCATAACTGTAATTTTACTACTGTAATGAACCATAATGTAAATATCCCATATGCAGAATATCTTATATGTGACTCCTGTGAAATGGGTCATTTGACTGCTAAAGGATTCACATCCCACAGGTTGAGAACCATTGCTTTATGTCACATTTCTTTCCTTCTCTCTGTCTTGGTGTTCATGTTTGGCCATGGTTTTATGCCTTGCTTTCAGCTCTACAGCTCTTGTTCTACTTTCTTGGCGTCTTTATCTTAAGGTCCTGAAAAATGTAAGTGTTTAATCTTAAATGTACATCTCTATCTGGGTTGTTTCCTGCCTGGCTGGCCACTTCTTGGATTCTTGTTCTGTATGTGGCTGGCTATGGCAGACAGCAGTTCCTGGCCTAGATGGCTGTGTCCCGGTGGCAAAGAAGATGCTCACATACATAGCTGCTCTTCTCCCTCTCGACCTCTGAAGTAAGATACAGTTGACTGGCATGTTCTTTTTCTGTCTCTTTTACTCTTCAGTACATTGGAGCTTTGGGCTGTGGTGAATGTCTTGCACAGCAACAGGCCCATGAGGAAGGTATTTTAAAACAGAGATCTTCTTGCACTGCCAAGCATATCCAGTAGGTGACCCAGATAACACGTTTTCAGATGAGTGAGTAGGTAAGTAGTTTGATGATGCCTTGCATTAGCTTTCTGAGACTTCTGTTTGTGAAGCACTGGCTTCTAAAGAGAGGAGGGCTTTTGATGAATGCAGTAGAATTATGTTATGCAGTCGGCACATCTTTTGCTATGTTGATTGTGTCCTGGTTTTTGTTTGAATTGGATGGGAACTTAGAAGGTCTGAATGTCTCCATCAGTATGCTTGCAATTCTTTCCAATAGCTCTAGGAGCTCCATCAAGCCTTTCTGGGTTAAACAGCTCAGCCTTAGGACCTACAATTTACTTCAGTGTCCTCTCTTTCCTGTGTCATAACAGTGTCCTTAGAAATGTCACTCTTTGTTTGATAAGAACAAAAGAAAAAGCAAATGCTCTTAGTAACTGTCAATCCTGGACTTTCCCCCACGCCATTTGCAAACACTTATCATCTTTCCTTGCTGACATCTTTCTTGTAAGTCCCCCACATTCTTTCCTTCCTTACCTTGCTTGATTTCTCTTTCTTTAATTACACTTAGTTGTAGCTATGCTATCCTGAGCCTTTTGAGAAGTCTCTCCAGGTTTTTCATCTTGAGTAAGTTGTGACTTAATTACTATCTTCAAGATATATTCACTCAAAAACAACAGGTTTCATCTTTCTGTATGAGCCTAGAGAAAGCAATTGTTTTCACTCTGTTATTTTCTGAAGCTCACAGAATAAATGGGATCTTAATATAGTTGCCACAGAAACGATATTATGATTGGGAAGTAGCTTATCAGATCATGGACATTTAGTTCTGTATAAAACAAAACACATTTGCATCACTTTCACTGGCAAATGCTCACCTTTGACAGAGTTAGATGTTGAGGAAGCACACAATGGAAATGAGGCCTTCCTGTATTTTATATAGACTTGTAACAGAATTTTTAAATTTATCACATATATATTTATTAATATTTAACAATCACCTATAAAGTTCCTAAATCCTAAAACCCAAACCCTAATTCTAAAACCTATAATCTAAGAACATCTTAATACCTAAAATATTCTAATATCTATAAAGAACAAACACTTAACACTAACTTAAGTTTCTTAAAAGGATATTAATTTTCTCAGATTAATTCCCTTGGCATGGATCTCTATGGATGGCTGGTTTCCAACAAATGTTTCAGTCTTAAAATCTGTGAGTCATATACATCAGATCTTAAGGCTAGTTTATAAATTTAATCTGTTCTGACCACTGATGTAAAGGAGTCTTTTTTTTTTTTTGGTAGTTTTTTTATAATAATTTATTTTTTATTTCTTCAAGTTACATCTCAATCACAATCCCCTCCCTACTCCCCCCTCCAGTCCCACCCTTCCCCCCTCTTCCCCCTCAACCCCCCATCCTCTACTCCTTTTTTTTTTTTTTTTTTTAGTTTAAGGTATTTCTTTTTCCCCCCAACAGCTCCCCCTTTCAGTCCAACAAATGGTTCTTTCTCTTATAACTATAAATACAATACAAAACAACAGAAATAAATAGGCCATAATTATGAGAGTTACATGGCTTAGCATACATTTCCAATGTCCGGTCCATATGTATTTGGCACCTGACTTTAACATTCTACTATCTAACCATCTCCATGAGTTTAAAGTTCTATATCTGACTCAGCTTTCATACTAACTTGCCTCACAATTTTAAAAACATCTTCTTAGTTCCAGAACATCCTCTTGATTCCTAAACAACTCAAAATTTAACTATGAGACTCTAGCTATCTAGAAGATGAGCATCAAAGAATCTCCAGTGGGAGATGGTTGAATTGGTGGCAAGCTTTGAAAAACCCCTTGCTTCAACTGTAGACAGAATGCTGTCCTAAAAGGACAAAACATGGAAGCAGGTAAGTTGACAGCCTAGCTCTGCTAAGACGGGGTAAGTCCTTCATAATTCCTGCTCTACAATCAATGTCTGTCAGAGAAATGGGGCCAAACAGCTGAAGATTGATGCTGTAATATATGGAGAGAAAATGGGAACTGTCCAGGCAGTCACTAGTATGTCATTTCTTAGTTTTGGAAGCTACGAGCCCTGCACTTCCTATATAATCAGATATATTTATCCCTCTCAGGTCTCTGAGGTAAGGGAGTCTTTTAATCAGCCAAGAATTGCCTCTGTAGTCCTAGAGCCCAATTATTCACAAGATTAAAAGTTTATCCAATCGCCTTGAAGTTCCACTCACCATTCTGATGCTCTGGAGCTCCGAGGGAGATGCTTCTTCATTCTGGCATTCTGGATCTCCAGGGTAGATGTCTCCAAAAGGCTAGTGTGGACTCTTGGCAGTTCGGCTCATGGTCTCTCAGCATGTGTTGGCAGAGGAAGATGAGGAGGAGGGCAGGGCACGGCCAGGTGGGCTTCCAATTTAAATTTCTTTTGTCGTGATGATATTGGCATGATATCCAGCATTCTTGTTGCCATGGTTCCTGGTGGGCTTTTCAAGGCACACATGCACAGCAGTGTGTCCTGTGGTCCCATGATCAATGACATCATGTGCGAGGCTTCTTAGCAATGCCCTTCAATGGCAAACAACATCTTGGTTTGTTTGGTTCCATCCATATCTTTTACCTGAGACGCCAAGCTTCTGCTAATCCAAAATCCCTATGCTGCTAGATGCTACATTAACTTCACTAACCCCACCACATGGACTGTCTTATTTTAGTTATTTTTTAAAGGGTACTTAATGTGTGTCAATATTTACAACCTCAGCAGAAATGTAGTGGTTTAGACTAAGGCACATGGCACATTGCTTTGTACATCTGTTAAAATCTGTTATTAAACTAGTAACGTTAGGTGTTAGTGGTCTAATGGGCAGGGTTGCACCATGCTTGATTTTGCACAAGTCCTTCATATCCCTTAAAAGATTAGTAAATGAACCTATACCTCTGTAAAGTTTTGAGTCTTTGGGTCATAGAAAACTACCTGAGGTTGCATGTGTTAGCTGAAAAAAAAAAAACAAAAAACAAAAAAACATCATTTGAAAGTAAATTTAGGGTTGGTGATGTCTCAGTCATTATAGAGTTTGCCTTGTAAGCATGTGTTAGAATAGAGAGAACTCCTGGTCAACAGCAGAATCTGTGGACTGGCGAGATAGGTCAGCAGTGGAGAACACTGGCCGTCTTCCCCTTTTAAAGATGCTCCAGTGAGCTGGTGAAAAGATACTGCAAGACAAAGGCTGGGGGTGGGTATCAAGAAAGTTAGACCATTTGCATTTGCTAACTTTTCATAAGGATAGGCTTCCACCTTTCCAGACCCTGGAAGATGGTCTCTTTTGTTCTTCCTTTCTTTCTTGTTTGTTTCTTTTCCTTCCTTCCTTCCTTCCTTCCTTCCTTCCTTCCTTCCTTCCTTCCTTTCTTTCTTTCTTTCTTTCTTTCTTTCTTTCTTTCTTTCTTTCTTTCTTTCTTTCTTTCTTTCTTTCAAGAATTACTTATATGAGTGCTTTATTTGCCATTGTGCCTGCAACACCAAAAGGGACATTAGTTTCCACTATAGATGGGTGTGAGTCAGTATGTGGTTGCTGGAAATTGAACTCAGGACCTCTGGAAGAGCAGTCAGTGTGTTCTTCACCACTGTGCCATCTTTCCAGCCTCCCCCCCTCCTTTTTGTTTTTGTTTTTAATATTTATTTACTTTCAAACCAGGATATAAATGGTAATAACTCACAGTGGTCTCCCAGAATATAGGAAGCTAATAGGCTGCATGATTCACATGGCTGCTACAGAAGGTGAGTTCAGTATTGTATATTAGGATGAATCTGTATAGGCTGAGAAAAACATTAAGGCCATTTTGGTGAGCCCCCAAGTGGTTTGTATCAGTTTTTTACCCAGAAAAACTAGAAGTAGATGAAAATGGAACATCTACAAAACAAATCAAAGACATTGTGAACCAAGAGATTAATGAATAAGGAACAGGCTGTCACTCCACTCTGTCAGGCTATTACTTGAGGTTGTAATCAGTCTTAGATCTATTTTAGTCCAATATTTAATGTATATCCATTCCATTTGCTTCTTCCATATCCAATACTACTTTATCTTTTTTTTTTTTCTTGGAAGCACCCAACACAGTAACCACAGACATGTTCACAGATAACTAATTCTGATTTTCTGAAGGGCTATTATAAAGGGTGGGGATTGTTCTTCATTGTAATATAATGTTGCCTGTCAACTTGCAAGCCATGCATCATGACTGAAGATGAGCAATTCACATTCAAGGAAATACATGACAGTCATTTGATTTTTAAAAAGTAGTTTGAATCTTCTGTATACTCTTTCTGTTTTATTTCTCAGGTCTTTCTAATGAAGGCTCAGCATCTCAACCTGTTAAGAACACGTGATTCCTCTGATTTAATAAAAGCAGCGGTTATCATGCAGAAGGCGAGGAGAGGTGGACTGTATTCATAAGGGAGGAAATTAAATTTTCAAATTCTAACTGATTCTCAAGCCTATACTTCTAGTGATAAGTTGATAAGATATTTTACCTGTAGTGAAGCTGAATTTAATGCAAGCATAAATGTAAGTATTCTAATTGGAAAAAAGTTAGAAAGCTTTAGAAAAACAATTCATTTTGTTTGTGTCCTGATAAAAGACAAAGGTGCTGCAAGGGGATTTATGTAGCTGTAGTGAGTTCAAGCATTTATCTTACAAAGCTGATAAACAGCAGGAAGCACCTTAGAGGGTGAAGATAATTACTTCCTCCCCTTCTCCTCTCCCGTGGGAACCCAAACCATTGTTACAATTATATTTGTTTACTTCAAAATGGCTCCTTCCTGTTCAGCATAGTCACTTCTTTTCTGATCATTTTTGTTTGCATTTAATGTCACAGATAGATTCCCATCTTTAATAATGTTGCCATTTTTATCTCTCTCCTTAGGACAAGGGATCCTGTCCCAAGCAAGAAGTTGTTATGAGCAGTCACTCCTTTTACAAGCCTGTCCCTAATTCATTATCTACAATAAAGTCCTTGATCTATTTTCATGAGGAGACTGACCTTGTCACTTCCTCTCTGAAAAAATTTTGAATAAACACTATGAGTTTCACACGCCAAAGTTCATTCCATATACATTGCCCTCAGTCATCCAGATGCTCACTGTACACTTAATATCTTGCCTAAGACCAATGTTTATACAACTGTTGTTCTCTATTCTTTGGCTAAGATCAAATGTACACCCCAAAACATTAAAACTTTACTTTTTGTGAATGTCTGGATGCCCCTTCCACTATTAAACTAGTATTGTTGGGTACTTACTATATGCCATACAGTATAAGGATCTAGAATAAATTCTGTAAGTGTACACTTGTTCACACACATGCACACACTATGCACATGTAACAGAATTCTTATATTTTATAGAGGGAAAGGTAATTCATAAGTAAATAAGTAGTTAGGATAAGAACCAAAAAAAAAAAAAAATCAGAAAAAAAGGGAAGTGGGCCATGTGTCATTTGCAGGAGACAGAGGAAGCCACAAGAAGTCTGCCTGGAATGCTGATGCTGTGGTTCAGATCTAACATGTTTCCCAGGCCCATCTACTAAGGGCTAGATCACTAGCCTATGGGTTGATAGCTGTAGCCTAGTGAAAGGAAATTAGACCACTTGGAAAATGTCTTCAGAAGAGACATTGGGACCCAGTCCTTTCTTCTCTCTTGAGCCCCTGTCTCATAACATGAGGAATTTCTTATCTTGTGTGCTCTGGCCATGGTCTATTCCCTGACCATGGTCTCAAATGCAATGGAGTTAACCAGTCAGAAAAGCCTGAAATTTCTGGAACTGTAAGGCGAAATATATCTTCCATCCTTATAAACTGTGTATCTCGAGCATTTGCTAGAGTTGACAGGAAACTGACTAACAGTGGCCCTGAAATCAGCAGCAGAAGAAAACTAGACTGTCATCTGGATGCTTGGAATATAATATTGTCATGCACAAAAAAAAAAAAAGCAGGACAGAGGAATGAAAGTTGGGAAGCTGTATAGAATGTACAAAGGTAAAGGGAGGGAAAGTTGCTGGAAAGCAATTGAAACCATCCAGGCAAGAGACTGAAGTTTGGACCAGGTTCATAAACAGAGAGGATTAGATGGGCTGACGTTGATTTCCAGATCAACAAAGAGTCAAGGATGACACTTGTAATAATTAATTTGATAGTAACTTGCTGAACTGTGATGATTATTTAATCAAATCCTACCTTGAGTGTTGTTTGTGTGTGTGTAAGACACAATCAACATTTACAATCACTTAAAGAGTACCTTTCCTAATGTGAGTGGTTTCTTCCAGTCATTAGTGCCTAGGAATATGGTATTAAAGTTTTTGGAAAAAGAATTTTGACCTCAGAGCAGATTACAATCCCCAAATAACAGAAGTCAGAGAATAGGTTCAATCTGGAGGTAATTTCACTATGTGGAGCTTAAAATATTCAAGCAGACAGATGGCACAAATGACCTGTAGTATTAGGAAATAGTCTCATCTGGACATCATGAACTCAGGCTCTCTTTAGCCAAAAGGATCCATAAAGCGAATTCTAAAAGGGAAGATAATGTGAAGTAGCATAAAGATCCTCTAGTTTACTCTCTTTTTATCTCTGCCTCCAGCCTCATTTCATAGCTTCCTCTTATAAGTGAAAAATGAATTAAAATAAACAAATAACCTTCTTTGCTCCTTTGTCGTTTACTGTAAAAATAATGTGTCATCGTCATCTTGGGAAACAAGAAATTGGAAATAGCACCCCAAAAGTTTTGTTTGACTAAATTCCCCAAAACCCAATCAAAATAATTTTCCCAAGAAAGACTTGTTGCTTATTTTCTTGAAATTTTTGTTTGAAAATCAAAATGTTAAGTGCTAGATAGAAAAGCCTTACATACTCAAAACATCAAATTTAGTAAAGGCCATATACATAAAGGGACTTTTCAGACAAAATAAACTGCAATAACTAGGACAAGAAAGGTAAGAACAAACACGAGGCCATGAAAAGATGAATTAATTGCAAGTGAACTGGTAAAGACTTGAAGTTAGTGGTGGCTGAGTCTATCTTCCTTGCATTGGGTGTTGTTGCTGATTTTTGTTTGTCTTTGTTCTGTTTGTTTGTTTTAAAGATTTTCTTTTAGGTTGTTATTCATTTGGATCAAAGAAGGCTCATGCAGCCAAGTCTGTAGCTCTTGCCTGTAATACCAGCACTCAGGAGGCTAAGGCATCTAGAACACCACTAATTTTTAGTCAGCCTGGAAAGCTGTTGGAGAACACTATAACAGCTATTTCCATTTTTATCAGAGCAGTTGTGACTACACAAGGGACCTAGACCATCAGGATTGATCATTAAATTCTCAACTAAAATATCAGCCAAACATTCCTTCACCTCAAGCTGTATGTAATTTCCCCCAATGTGCACGTGGTCTCAAGAGGCAATACATATGGGAGAAGATGCATTGGGAAAGAGAGAGAGAGAAAGGGAGTAGGAGTTACTGAAGGGTATTCTCCATTTATGCAGCTATGAGGCAGCCATCATCCATGATGGGGCAAGACTTTCTAATGATGTGGTTGCTCTGAGAGCACCCACGCTCCTGTAAGTAACTCCTCACCTGTGCTCCGAAGGTACAAACAATAAGATCATTGGTTCACCACAATGGATTTTGGTTGAATTGCTTTTTTGTTCTGTCATTGATGTGCAATCTGGAGTAAACAAATATTTGTTTATGCCCCTAGGGAAAGTTGATTTAATAGCTATATAGTGAGTGCCAGACCAGTTTGAACATTAGTGTAAGACCTTATCTCAAAAATAAATAAAACCACATTGATTATTATAGCCTTTATATGATATGATATTTTCTTTAATTTTGTTTGTTTGTGTTTCTGTCCCTTTACACAGTTATGGAATCCTACTGGTTGCACTCATGTCTCTGTACCCATATGATTAAGCTTGAAAAGTGTTTAGAGGTTGAATGAATAAATGAATGAATAATATGAGTTTCAAAATAAAGCAAATAGTAAGAAGTTTGAACAAATTTCATACCCTTTACAATTTTGCCTCATTCTTATACCCACCAAATACATTTACATTATACCATGAAACTGCATTAGAATCAGGTAGTATAAGTTAGAAAATACTAGAAAAATAAGATATATTAATTTCAATTATAAGTTACTGTTGTTGATTCTCTGTAGTTATAGGGAGAATTATTTGCAGGACCATATTAGATTATAAGAAATACAGACAAGTACTAGACAAGAGAAATAAATTAGCAAGTTCAAGTTGAATGAGAAACTAGATATTAGCTAGTGAGTACACATCTCCTACCTGTTTAGGAGATTACTCAGGTTTAGATAGCATAGCACACATAGGAAATTGATATATAGTATATTAAAATTTAAAACAGAAAAACTTACTCATGAGTTAACTGTCTTGTAGCTATGACCACTTCTTATATCTACATCCTTATATTTGTACTTAAGAATTTGAATAAATTTCACTTTTATTTTCAACTTTAAAATAAAGAACACAGATTATACCAAACCCACTTTGTGTTATGTAACAGTAAATATTAATATTTATAATTGATACTTATGATTATTAGGGCGATGGAGTTATCCCTTAGCCTGCTTATGAATAATCAGACACTTGATGAATTTTAACAAACCTTAGCCTGGATTGGGTAATCTTAAACCATATAAGCTATTTTTTAACTCTATTCCCCAAATTAACCCCAATATATACATACGTACCCTTGGGCTGTTATTCTCTATGCTATGCCGATGTTCCTGGCCACATGGAATCATTTTCTTTCATCTAACCCATGGTGTATCTTCTCCTTCCTCCCCCTGTCCTCTTCTCTTGATCTTCTCAGCTCCAAAAGCCTGTGCACCCTAGGCTCTCTGCCCAATCCATGCTGCAGGCCTTTATTCAACCAATCAACTTTAAATTAAGTAGAACAAAATTTACACAACAAAGACATATGTATGTGAAAATGTCCTTGTCTGGGGTGTCACCAGATTTTATAGGGATCCAGTAAATAACATTAAACACAAAGAAGCTTAGGACAACCCACAACAGTGTTATTTTCCTTCAGAAACTTTTCCACTTGAATATGAGCCTATGGAAAGAAAACCTTGAGCACAGCTGAGAACTGTAACTTGTGAACTAACAGCCCTGTTTCTTTGATTGCATACACACAAAGTGTAACTTGGGTCCTTTTAACAATGAAAATAGTTATTGGATAGCAATAAAGAAGAAATTAAGGCACACAAAGGAAAATCTGAACAAGGAGAATGCTTACTGGACAAAGGGGAGGGAAGTTCCAAGAAGAAATTATTCAATTATTCATGACATTGCTGCTTTTAGAAATGAAGACTCAGGCTAGAGAGATGGCTCAGTGGTTAAGAGCACTTGCTGCTCTTCCAGAGGTCCTGAGTTCAATTCCCAGCAACCACATGGTGGCTCACAACCATCTATAATTGGATCTGGTGCCCTCTTCTGGCATGCAGGCATACATACTTCAGTTCAGAACATTGTATACATAATAAATAAAAATAAGTTTAAAAAAAAGAAAGAGTGAGCCGGGCGGTGGTGGCGCACGCCTTTAATCCCAGCACTTGGGAGGCAGAGGCAGGCGGATCTTTGTGAGTTCGAGGCCAGCCTGGTCTACAAAGCGAGTCCAGGACAGCCAGGGCTACACAGAGAAACCCTGTCTCGAAAAACCAAAAAAAAAAAAAAAAAAAAAAAGAAAGAGTATAAAATTTATTTAAAAAAGAAATGAAGACTCAATCATTTTTATTTTTTTTGAATTTGCAAGTAATTGTAAATGTCCAGAAAACTTCCATAGCTAGCATAGAGAAGAATTTATTTGTATCCTTTATTTGTAGCCCATAGCCATATTGTAATTATCAAAACCTAGAAATGAAAATATCAGTATATTATTTTCCTTCAATATAGCTATGCAAGGTGACTTAGTCTTTAGAAGAATATTGAGTGCTATAACACAGTAATTTTTTTCCTCACAAATTATTCCCACAAGAGACCTAGGTAAAGATTTACCAGTAACATATTTTCTTCCAAAATCCTTCCTGGTATTTGCCTTTGAATTGAATTGCTGTTTATCCTTAGTGTCAGTCAGTATGTAACATGTCCTCTGTTTTCCCATGTGTCCCATGGCGTTGTTTCCATGACATACACAATTTTGATAATTTTTAATATTGTCAGTTTTTTTAGTGTTCTTTATGATAAGCAGGAGTTTATGTATGACTGAACTCTGTCACGAGTTTCTGGTTAAGAACTTCACAGAAATGATGCTGTGCATCCCCCACCATGACTTCTCTTCAATGTGTCCCGTTAAGGAACCATGATGATCATATGCTTTGTTAGCAATGAGGTTGGCCTCATTCAGTTGCTTTAAGCAGTCTATGCTGAACTCCCTACTGTTAATTTGATTCCAGTACCTGGAAGCAATGGTAAGAAGGTGTCAATCACTTTTTCTAGAAGCTTATCTACCGAATTCAGCATCTCTGTTGATCTTATCTGCAACAAGTTTTAATGGTGATTTTTGTGTTTTCCTATACTTTATTAATCAGAATTGTGTACAGCAAAGCTGTTTCTTCTCCCTTATTCACTTGTTTAATCACTTATACATGAAAGCATGAGCTCATGGATATTTATTATTCATGGATTACAACCTAATACTATTTTTTCTTCTCAAATAATTCTAGCTCTTGTCATTAGGAAATCCTCTATGCTACTGCTTGTGAGTTTTGACAAGGCCTTTTCCATTTTACTACATTGTGCCTGCTACCACATACTGGTCAAGTTTAGACTGAATTTTCACTGCTCTAGTCCTGCAATCAATTATTTCTCAAAGGATCACTCATCCTCTTTATTGGAGAATAGCGTTTAAAATCCAATATCTGGTTGCTGTCTGTGTTTAGTGCTATTGGGATGCCATTGCTTCTGATCTTGCTTTTATGAGTGCATTTACCTTGTTAAGTTTGGGCCACAGGTCAGTCAGGCCATGCCCACCTATGGCAGCATCTTTCTTATAGCCATGGTAAAGCAAATAGCAAACCCGCTACCTAGAGCCTGTCTTAAGCTCTAACTACCTAATTCACTCCAGAGAGGCCTAGATGCCTCAGACTTCCCAGGGAAGTTTATAGATTCTTGTCTCTGGACTTAAGACATCAGAAAGCTTTGTGCAGAAAAGGTACACCTTTATTGGATGTGCCCCATATCAATTCCTCCATACCTTGGGAGTCTCACATCCCATTTCTAGAATGCAGGACCCTCTCCTGCTGAAAGTGACTTTATTTTACACTCTAATTTATTTTACAGTACTTCATATCTCAACCTTCCTTCCAGCCGTATTTCTCTCCAACCCCCTAACCCTTGGTAGGAGGGAAAGAAAGTTAGAGGTGAAAGGGATGGATGTAGGTATCTTTGAGCCACTTATGGCTGATAGGGTCATCAGGTTCTTTTTAGGGGCAATACCAAACTCAGTAGTCAGAATATCCAGCAGGAAAACCAGCAAACCAGAAAACACAGCAGCACGATGAACCAGCAGCAGAGCATGGGGAGGCACCAGCAGGAAGAGAAGCAACCTCTTCCTTCTGAACACCTCCTTTCTCCTCCTCTGGGCTCTAGCTTTTTATCCTTCTCTGAGTCCTCATAATTCACTTGCTGCACCTGACTCAGCCACACCCCTGCTTGTTCATGAGACACATACTGATTACACCTGTGGACTAACTGAAGCAGCCCCCACACCTGGGGTTAAACAAAAACAATCTCAAAATTGTTTTTTTTTTTTTAATAAGCAAAACTCTTAACACATTCTCTCCTTGCCATCCAAAAATAAGGGACATATTGGAATCCCTGGAAAGAATCTTCCACTGATCTTACCACTCCAATGGACCTGCTGGTCCTCTCAAGAGAGTAGGGAAATGTTTTGTAAACTAATTCAAAATATTATTCATGTAACGGAAGAGTGCTGTGGCTGAATTGTGCTTCCTCAAGTAAGTGTGTTAAAACTCTATCCCCTGCCTCATGTAGTACTTCTACACTGACTATATCTAGAGAAAAGTTCCCTTTGCTTGGTGGTTAAAAGAGTATAAGGCCAGTAATGTATAGCCTCACCAGGTCTCACTGGTGTCCTTAGAAGGGGGATCTGGACACACAGTGAGCCACGGGTATGTGTGTGTGTGTGTGTGTGTGTGTGTGTGTGTGTGTGTGTGTGTGTGTGTGTGT
>CAJQZJ010017430.1:1293417-1321989 GCA_907164525.1 Lophiomys imhausi | reverse complement strand
CCTTCATCCTTTTTTTTTTTTTTTGTTTTTTTTTTTTTTTCGAGACAGGGTTTCTCTGTGTATCCTTGGCTGTCCTGGACTCACTTTGTAGACCAGGCTGGCCTCGAACTCACAAAGATCCGCCTGCCTCTGCCTCCCAAGTGCTAGGATTAAAGGCGTGCGCCACCACTGCCCGGCTCCCTTCATCCTTTTTAATACATTCACCCAAAGAGCTTTCACAGTCACTGTCTCTCAGAATAGAAAGCAAAACCTTTACAGTGAATTTCAGAGCTAGCACCCAAAATGCTGCCCCACCGTGTGTATGTAGGTTAGGGGGACTAAGAAGTGAGAACTCTCAACTTTTATATTGGAAGGACTTTTAATCCTTTGCCAATAATGAACAGAGTCTTACAAATAATGAACAGAGATGTTTTTGAGAGCATATACACAATATGAAGAAAGTTCGAAAACTGTGTGTAAATTGTCATGACATTGTGTCAACACATGGAAGAGGGGCAGTAATCATTTCTAGTATATTTACTTGAATGACTACTGCACACTAGTGGCCTGTCAACTCACAGTACCGGTCTCTGAAGCTCTGAGCCCAGTGACTCTACTCTACTGGTAGGTCTTCGTCTTTAATTACTTATTTTTAATTCATTTTGTTTTTTTCAAGGCAGGGTTTCTCTGTGCAGTCTGGGCTGTCCTGTAACTCACTCTGTAGACCAGGCTGTCCATGAACTCAGAAGTGTGTGCTACCACAGCCTGGAGGGTCTTCATCTTTATATGTCTGATCTCACATGCTCCTCTAGGCTCGTTCTCTTCACTCCAGCCATTCTGATTTTCTCAGAATCTATCACTTGTCTCTGGACTTCTGAAGCTGCCATTTCATGTATATGGAAAAGAATTCCCTACACACAGACATATCTGCACAGCTTCTTCTTTTACTATCGGTTTTAGGCTCAGACACATCCAGGTTCCAGTCATTGGAACTTGTGAATGTTAATTAAACAAAAGATATTTGTAACCTGTAACCAAGTTAAGATCCTGAGGCAAAGAAAGTTTTACAGATTTCCCAGGTGGGCCCGAAGTATAGCCATTAGTGTCCCTTTAAGAGGAAGGTAGAAGGAAATTTGATGCAAAGGGTAGTAATGTAACCAAAGAGCCACATGCTATACTGCTGTCTTTGAAAATGGAGAAAGGAGCCAGGAGCCAAGAAAAGTAGTTCCAATGAAAATGCCAGTCTCCCTAAGTTGTCCATCCAGAACAAGGGCTGCCTGATATCCACCTGTATTGACTCCTAGTAAAACTGCAGATTTCAGAGTTACAGGGTTCTAAGGGAGTAAATATTTGTTGTTGGAAGCCAACAAGCTTCTGACCATTCATTAAAGCAGAAATAGGAAATAAACACAGCCATATTTGTATAAAAGGTTGACTTGTTGATCTCATTTCTGTCCACCACAAAAAAACTGTAAACCTCTCCAATCTATCCAGCCTCTCTCTTTCTAATTTTCTTCTTAGCTATTCAATCACATGAATGACCAAGTTGTGCTCATTTCTGTCTTGGTAAAACAGAATTTGTTAAGTGAGACTGTGTCTGTTTCATTAGAGAATTCTAAGACATACAATTCAGTAACAAATTCAACAAATACCTTGACACAGGGAGTGTGAAAAAGGAAGTGTTTCAGATATGAACACAAGAGTATTGGAGTTTCAAGATTCCTGAAATAAATGGGTATGCCTAGAGAAAGAAGAAATGAACCTGCAGGATGCGGTGAGTTGTGGTGGGATGTGGGGGTGAACACCTTCTGCTCTGAACTGAAATTTTCCAATGTCCATCCCTTTCTTAAAAATCTATTTTCCTGGGACTTCTGGAGGGAATAAGAGTTCAAGGACAGGAGAGAGGAGGATGACTCCTTTCGGACCAGAAGCTCTGAAGAAAACCAGTAAATCTTAATATGTTCACTTGTTTTGGTTCTTTTTTTTTCCATGAGAATGTAACAACATAAACACATAATTTCCCACATCAAGGGCCAGGCATACAAGCTTTATTGTAAAGTAGCAGAAGGAGAAAAAAAATATATTACTTTAAGAGCTGGCACAGAATTTCTCCTAGGGAGAGAAGAGTCATGTTGGGTCATAAATATGAGAATGAGGCCCTTTGGGTGTGAACAGATGGTTTGTGATCAAACAACGGACTAGTTAAAGCTCTACAGCAGAAATGATCTGAAACCTTGGGTGGGAGCTACTGGCACATGAGCTCAGTCTATGGAGAAAGGCAGGAAGCAACATGCTGCAAACCTAGAATTCTAGTAGATTTAAATAGAAAATCTGGAGAAATTTTAAAATCAAGGGTACCTAGGAGACAATATAAGAATTCTTTCCTTGCTGTGCAGATAGGTAAATATACTTGTCCACCTCTGGTCCCCAGATGATTAAGTAAAATCTGAAACATGTATAGCCTTGAAACCAAGGAATAATAGAAGCTTAAAACCCATGAGTATGAATCTTGGGGACATCTTGGAGTGCAGAAGAACTCAGGAGTGGGATGTGGCATGGAGTGGAGAAAGTAAAGAAATGTAAGCCTGCCTGCCATATCTTTACTCAAATAATCATACAATATTCAACAAATTCAAGCTAAATTCATACAAGTATTTTGGATGTAACCACCATGGCCAGCTGGAGAAACTGGGCATGTCAAAGAAAGAGATGTTTGGATTTCAGGATTAACTAGTAACATTCCTTTAAAGATGAAAAGCCTATATAGAAAGGCACACAGGGTAATGAAGTGCTTATGAAATCTTTCATTGGCTACTCTTGTCCACATTTGTCCTGTGGATCTTTGCTTTTAAAAACTCACTTCTGGCACTTTCATTGTGGGATTCTTTCACTTTCCTTCTCTTCTGCAGCTATATGGACACACGGTTAATTTTCTCTTCGTTCTCAAGGTGTGCACCCTGACACCTGTATCAATCAGAAATGTCCTTTCAAAACAGAGCTGAGTTGGACAAGCTGTGCAGGTCCACACTGCAGCTTCAATTTGAGATGGGCTTGGGAATCAAACAAGTGCAGACCATATTATTAATCAAAGTAGGCTCAAAGGAGATTTGCCTGGGCACAGTGCAGAGAGCAGTAATAAAATTAAGTAAGTGCCTGTGGGTAGTTACAAGGGGGAAAAATGTTTCTTTTCTCGTAAGATGACAGATAAGTGGAAAAACACATTAGGGTTTGAGGGCCTGTCTTGGAAAAGTGCAGTCAAAGTCGTCATCTTCATAACCTCTGCTGCTTCCCAACGTCTCCTGTGGAACCCAGTGGCTCCTCTGCTGAAGCAGCCAGAGTGTCATTCAGAGACAGTAAGACAGGCGACGGCTCAGCATCTTTTCATTGTTTCAAATTGTAGATTAACTTTTGAAAAAGGATTGTTTTACAAGCCATAGTACATTATCCCTGGGATGAGGAACAGGTGATTGTAGTTCTTTGAGTGTTCAAGTGCTTTATTCATTTTTTCCAACCTATTCCTGCATGCTACAGCACAATACAAATATAATATAGGTACATATCCTCACTTAAAGGAACCATATATATAAATATAAAACATATTTCATATATCATATATATATGATTATATATGTGGCAAAAATACGTGTCCAGATGCAAATGCAAACTAAGAAAATTAATATTCTGAGAATATTATAGTCACTGTTGTATTTTAACTGCCTCATTTTCTGTCATCATACTTTAGGGGCTGTGATAGATGAGACATGTTGCACAAGAGGACTGGTCTTTTTGTTTCCAAATCTTCACTTCTTCCTCTTCAAAACTTTGATCTGTTGCTCACCCATCCATACATACAGAAGGGCCACTGGAAATAATGCCAAAGGCATCCAAATGAGAAAACACTCAATAGATACCTCAGTCTAGGAAGGAAGATGTGCTTGCCATCCCCTTTCATTTCTTCCAGAGTATTCTGTTCAGTAGTTACAAAATAGACTAATATTTCCATCAAGTAACAATGCATTTTAAGCTGTATTTGATCAAGCACATATGTAATTCCAGAATTCAGAAGGCTGAGACAGGATGACTATGAGTTAAGTCTATGCTGGGGTATGTAAAAATACCCTACCTCAAAAATAATTGGAGTGAAAAAATTGAAGAATGACATGTCCAATTTTGCCTACCAGAAGACCTCTTCTAACTCTTCCCCACATTTCTGATTTCTCTGTCTCTTCATGGACCTTACCACCTGTGCCTATACTACCAGTAGAGGTTTCTCCACAAGTATTTTCTTACCTTATTTGTTCTGTTATACATTTTTCTTTGAAAAACCTCACAGGTGAACCATTCATTCTCTCTGATATTTGATGTTGGTTCCCAGATTTCTGTCTTTAGTTCCAATATTTGTATGTTCTCTATTTAAATTCCAAGTAAACAAAAAGGCCTCTTGAATATTTCCTACCTACATTTGTATTTCTGAACTTGTAGGTAGTAACAATTCATTACATACATTACCCTCTTCTTTAATTAGTCCACCTTATTTTCTTTATCTCAGAGTGTATATCTTCATAATGGCGTGCAGTGGCTCAAAAAAAATGAACAAACAAAAAACCCAGCTACCTTTCCCACTGTTGCTCAGTGCCACTGTGCTCTCCTATAGTGGTAATAATTTTCTTCATCACATTTTGCTTATACTGTTGAGATAGTCTCCATTGTGTAAAGATTAAAAGTCCCATGTCATCCAACTATATTACTCCTTGATATACACTCTAAGGAATCAAAGTCAACTTACTATATAGATTATATCTTCATCATAACATTAATAATGAGGTTTTGTAATCAGCTTAGGTGTGTAGTAGTAGTTGAATAAAGAAATATCATACACACATACACACACACAGTATCATTGTGTCTCAAATACAAGATATCTATGGACTTATTGCAGGGTCTTAGTCTTACTTAGAAGATCCACAGATATGATTTAGAACTCCTTGATAAGATTATATGTCACTGGAGTCACAACTAAACTGAGTCTCTTCATTCAAATTCATAAAATATAAAATACTATCAGACAAAACAAAACTAATGTGATGTAAAACAGATCAATCAAAACAGAGTTCCAAGGCTCTGCGTCAAACATACATAATCAAGGTGGGATATGGTTCATTATTTCTTTCTCATTTTTAAGGTCTTTTTTTATAATTATTGTGTGTGCATGGTATGGGAATGGGTGTACCACACAGTACTTATGTAGTGGCCAGAGGACAATTTTGGGGGGTCAGTTTTCTCCTTCCACATTTTCATGGGTTCTGGGTGTCCAACACAAGTCATGAGGTCTACATGACAAAAGGTTTTAACCACTGAACCATGTTATTGATACATTTATTTTTTGAATCTGGATTAAAGCCAGATTTCAAGTGCAGCTATATGCCTGAGAGACGGA
Organism: Lophiomys imhausi; assembly: GCA_907164525.1. Lineage (NCBI taxonomy): Eukaryota > Metazoa > Chordata > Mammalia > Rodentia > Muridae > Lophiomys > Lophiomys imhausi. The sequence continues at coordinate 1,316,573 of CAJQZJ010017430.1, read as the reverse complement.
TCAGAGATTAAGGCTCTTGATGTAGCCTGACAACCTAAATTTCATCCTCGGTAGAAGGAGAGAACTGACTCTTGCAAGTTGTTCTCGGATGCTCATACGTATGCTGTGACATGCCTGCATGCACATACAAACAGACAATAAGCACATAAATAAATGAAAATGATTAAGTAAGTGCTGATGTTGGCATGATGAGACGAGAGTAACAGAAATTCATTGGCTAGTTTCAATGATCTGTGTTGTTGTACTGTGGTATAAGCAGATAAACCATCTTTAACACTGCAAAAGTGATCTAGGTGCTTTTTTACAGGGATGGGTGTCAGTTCTCTGATATATCTGAGTTATTTTCAACATTTAACCCTGTGGATTTTGAAGAAACCATCTAGACCAGCTTCCCATCAGGAGAAAGAATCCCAAAGAAAGAAAGAAAAATGTTTTTTATGAGCTAAGAATGCATCTCTCTTTATATTGCTTCACTAGCTTGTACAGGGCTCTGGGTTTATTTCTCAGCACTGTGCATGCGCGCGTGTGCGCGCGCACACACACACACACACACACACACACACACACACATGGGGGACACTAACACACTTCCAAACATTTAGAATAAATAGGATATACTCAAGCAAGATCGTAATATTTCTGTTGAAGTGATTGTTCAGCAAAATTGAAGGAAAAGACATACAAATAGATCAATGGATGAAAATGGATCTGTTCATTAGTAGAAATACACAGTAGAAATTTTTTTTTACAGACATGGAGTATAGTCTAAGACTTTCCATTACTTAAGATCAACAGGACTCTTCAATCTCTTAAATATAAGTATCTGTAAAGTGGAAAGAACACTATTTTGAAGACACTGACTGGCACATACTAATTTTACATCCTACCTGTGGGAACAGTAGCCATTTATATCCTTATTGCCCAGGAATTCTGTCAAGGTCCTTGTTCATATGTTTTTTTAATCCTTTTATGTTGCTACAAGAGAAATAGGAACCTTTTAGTGGGTGGAAGTTGTTATGGATTTGACTTTATTAGTGTTGGAAAAGAGATGGTTATTAAGGTTATGATTAAAAGGGTTTGTTTTCTCTCTCCATTTTAGTTTCATGTGATAAAGATCATCACTGAATTTATTTGTAAATGATTTGCAGGACTGAGATACTAAGAAGTATAAATGGTCTCTTAAAATAAAGGATGACATCTGAACTTATGATATAAGAAGGGATATATATATATGTATATATGTTGAACCCATTACCATCTTGAGTTGTAGGTTTCAAAACAAGCTAAATTTTGTTCATATTCCCATGTAATTCATATGCATGACTAAATTCCACACTTTTTGACAGTGTGCATTGATTGATATCTGCTGATTTTAAAGTTTCTCAATATACTCTCAGAAATTAACTGATGGGTGTCCTGCCTGTGATCTATTGAACACGTGTAAAAATGTTGAATAAATGCATACATGTGCATTTTAAATAAAAGATTAGCTCTTCTGCATCAGATTTTCATATCAATCAGTGCAAATTGTTTAAGGAACTTTGCTTTTGAGAGATATGAAATATCTGTCAAAAGATGTCAGTACCTTGGGAAAAGGACTATGAGGCATAAAAATATCATATGTGCTTCAGAAAGCCCCCAGATTCGTAGGAACATTCATTTCAGATTGTCAGGAATACAATAAACATACCCACACTAGTTAGATTTAAGGTGTATGAGCTAAAATGACATTGAATAGATTCCCTGAGAAGGTCTGGATTGTTATCCCTGGAGAATGATGCATAATAGAGAAATAACATCAAGCTACCAAAAAAACAAATAAACAAAAGAACTAGAAAGATGGTATATCTGTTCTGAGTCAGAAAAAAAATGATGAAGGGCTGAGGGTAAACACCACAGTTCATCACACAAAATATATGACAATGCCAGTTTTTGGAGAAGAGTCCGAAGGACAGTCTTTGAACAGTTTTACTACTTGGAAAGAGATTTTGATCCACTCGTATGTTTGTTTTATATTCTTTTGTTTATTTTCTTCTATGTGGGATATTCTTAACTGGTCTAGTGATGTGGGGAAATACTTGGTATTTCAGAAAAACAATGTTTTTAAACAAATAATATTTTGTAGGTAGCAGAAGCTTGAACTCTGAAATTTTTGTACCTGGATCATATTTGCCATCATGGTTATCAGAATTAATATTTATGTGCCCTGTGATCCTCACTGGCTTTGGAAGTTTATGGACATCACAATGTAAATTTATATACAATAGCAATATATTAGCAGATTCAAATCTTAAACAAAGCCCCTGTATAAAATGTGCCACTAGGAATGCTTGTGTTGGGGAAAGGGAGAATTAATTTACTTGCCTATTGCATAATGTGGAACACACTTAATTCTCTGAGCTGGTGAACCCCATTCCAGCATACTTCTAGGAGTGAGTTTCCATCTCAGTTGTGAAGCACTAAGAGAAAGAGGCTGAAAAGAATCCTGTATACGGTGTCATGCTTCAAAGGAGTGATTTCAAATGGCATTCACTATACAAAGCAATGAAAAAAAAAAAAAACCATTGAGTAGTGACTTAATCCAGGCTAGAAAACCTCTACAGCAGCTTCTAAAACATCCTGAGAGGAGAAGACACAGGGAAAGGCACAGGAAACTGTGAGCTACAGAGTGAAATGAAAAAGGATGAAGAGAAAGACTGGGAAAAAGCAGAGAGAGGCAAGGCAGAGAACAGACTGGATGTTTGCACAAGACAGGAGGCCTTTCCTTCTTCACTCCATCTACGTACACACTTGGACAGAATGATGTGAAAAATCTGTGAAGTACAGAGAACATGCCCACATTGTCTAAGCTTCTCTCCTGATCTGTTTATTCAGAATTGTTCCAAAATTCAGGAAAATCATTTTTTTCCGCTTCATACATGTGGCTGTCTGCAGTTTCTTGCTTGCAGACTTTCATTTCCTACACATTAAATCTTGATTCATTTATAAGTTCTCCCAAATATCATTTGGAACTACAGTCTTGAGTTTTGTATCTTACATATTTTACCAATCCCGTATCTGACAGATTGTCTTTAAAGGGTATTCAAAGCTGGTCATGGTGGTACATGCCTACAATCTAGCACTTTCCAAAAAGAGACAGGAGGATGATCAAGAGTTCAAGGAGAGAAGGCAGTGTTGAACAAAGTGGAGAAAAACATAAAAGTAACCTGGCTGCTTGGTGACTTCCTGGGGTCATGCTCCATGCTTAAACTATGTTTGTTAAATTGTTGTTATTTTGGATGGGTTATTACACGATTTTCCACAGAACTCTTAACTGGGCATGGTTGTTGTTATCAGCTCAGTAATTTAGATGAGTTTCTTGCAGCTCAACCATGAGAGGTCACTTTTATTATAATAAGCCCTTAGTGTTTAGATTCAAGCTAGGTATTCTGAGATGCTAACACCTGCTAATATACTACTAAGTTTCCATCAAGAGAGTAATTTTACTATGAATATTCAAATTATGAACTTGAATATCATCAAACTTTGTAAAGAAACTTATAGCTTAATAATGTCATATAGTAAACCCTGTCTCGAAAAACAAAAAACAAAAAAAAACAAAAAAAAAACAAAAAAAAAACAAAAAAAAAATAATGTCATATAGCATATTGTAGCTAGTTAGCAATGGTATTTGGATTCTTCTGACTCTAAAACCCTACAAGATACTATAAAATTTGCACTTATAGGATGATTTAAAACGAATATACTAATCATGAAATCCAGTCAGATTATCTTCAAAGCTCTCATAGTAATCTATACAATTCATATAGAGTAGGAACTAGTTAAGCCAACATATGAATGGATTTCCTGAGAAAGTCATATTTATTTCAATAGCTATAATCTCTGTAATCTATAATCAGCTGACACCTCTGGTCATTTCTTAGCTCAACCATGGGCTGGTTATTAACCATATGGGCAGGTGTATTAGTGTGTGCAAATAGCACCACTGCCAATGAGAAACAAGATAAAATGATACTTATGATATGTTTCATATACATGTGTGCACAAAGATACCTGTATTCTAGATGTGCCAATCAATTCATATCCAGCATCATATTTCTCCTTTTTGCTCTGCTTTCAGGTCACAACCACTTCAAGAATATTCCTCCTTTTTAAGCTGAGTGGACCAATGGTAGCAGCTGAGGGAAACCAAGTTTTCTAGTTGGGCAGAATCAATCAAAGTGTGCCTTTAGCAGCTGAGCCACAGTTCAGTCAGACCATAGGAGATTCAGTCTTCAGATTTGAAATATACACATTTCAGTTCCAGGAGAAAAGTTTGAAGTGGGCAGAATTAGCTAATTGGAAGAAAAATGAAGGAGAGAATTAAAAGAATTTAGGCAGCAGGCAGTTGCAGTCATCGCATTTTCATAGTACCGTTGCATGGTAGCATAACTTTTGAGAAACATTCCCTATTTTCTTTCAAAATCAGTTAGCAACTGCTCGATTGGTTAAATTTCAAATCTATGAAGGCATATGAGTGAAATCAGAGCCACTCTTCTTCTCTTTGCTTTTATGCTGCTCAGAGCAGAGAGCCTTACACAACCATGTTGCCCAATACCAAGGTGTAATAAGTACCGTCTGTGACCCGACAAAAAGACAAAGTTGCCTTAGCCCTCAAGGCAACTTTCTGTCACAGCCACAGTTTAGATCCAATGATATAGTTTCCATTTAAGCACCCAATAAATCAGTACAGTTATTATTATAATCATAACCTCCCTTGTCATTTTTACTTTGGCTGAATATATTTCCAGTCCTTGGAAACAAAGGGAACACAGTTAGAATACGCATGAAATAGGTGGGTTGGGTAAGCAGAAAAAAGAAAGGTCAAAGGTTTAAGAAAGGGGAAATTATATTTTGTGAGCTAATAATGGGTGTTCAATTCGCTCATTGCTACATCTTCTTAAAACTAAATATAATTGTAATTCTTATGATAACATTGAAGCAAAATTATATTTGGACCAGGATGTGTTTTCTTTTCTTTTATGCATAGAATATCCATGAAGATAATCTACATCTTAATAAATAGCAAAGTTCAAGCCAAAGAATCAAACAGTTTTTTTTATGACAATCTTTTTTTTTTTCCTCCCAAACAAGAAATTTAAGGAATAGCTTTGTGAGAAGTAGGTAAAGAAAGCCTTTAGGAAATTAAATCCTACCAAACAGTCCATTTGGATGATTGGCATGCCCATAGTAACTCCTGGTTGAGGAAAATAATGGTTTAAAATCCTTCTGTTCAACCTATCAGCTCAAATGCAAATTTCCACTATACTTGGTGAATTCATTTAGATGTAAATTATAAACAATAAAAATCATAAACAACTCACAGTGACAGACAGGGAATAAACAGGCTTGTGTCTAGCGCTTTGGAATCTGTTGGTTGCCTAGGAAAATTTAAGCTAAGAGATGCCACATTACTGGGATGAGGCTTCACAGGTGACAGATGGCACAAAATCAATTACTGATCAGAGATTAGCACTTGGCGTTTTGTCTTGTGGGTGGGAGGAAATAAGTGTTTAAATTTTAGGGGAAAAACCCTAGTGCACAACGAGGATCTGCATACAAGTTGAGAAGAAAGCCAAGCAAATGTTTAACTCTTCTCATAAACCTGTAGAAAATGCTGGATGTCCTAGCAAAGTTACATAGAGTTCTCCCTGCTAGCTGGGCTTCTTTCAACTGTTTTCATTGTAAAACTTGACCCCACGTCTTTTAAAGAGGGGAAACAGAAATTCGTGAAGTATCTAAAATTGTACAATAATTGGCATAAGGTCTTAAAGGTGGAATTAAAGTGAAATTGTCATAGATTCATATATGGCCAAAAGTATCCTGGGTTTTTTGTGCCCATCAACTTAGCCCATGTTGTCCTGCCCCAAATTTCAGCAAAACCACAAATGTTATTTCTTTTTCACCATAAGAAATTGGCTGTGGGGCTGGAGAGATGGCTCAGCGGTTAAGAGCACTGGCTGCTCTTCCAGAGGTCACGAGTTCAATTCCCAGCAACCACATGGTGGCTCACAGCCATCCATAATGAAGTCTGGTGCCCTCTTCTGGCCTGCAGATATACCTGCAGACAGAACACTGTATACATAATAAATAAATCTTTAAAAAAAAAAAAAAAGAAATTGGCTGGATTTAGGTGCCAGAAATTTGGAAATCCTCCTGGGTAGCTCCTTATTTATTCCTTATGATGTAATGTTATCTATTTTTCCTCTGCAAATGAACATATTGATTCATCTCCATTGCAGGTGCTTCAGTGTCCAGAGACACTCCTCTTCTTGAACAAGAGAAAAGAACGACTCCGTGTAGTCTCTTTCCACTCCTACCCTCTCGGGATTTCTCTGTAAAGCACCAAAGTGGATTTCTTAGAAGCAACTCCTCAAGGACGCTGCTGTTTCCAACGCTCAGTCAGTCACTCAGTGCTATTAAGAAAGCCTTAAGTTTGCTTGCAAAGCTCTGCATGACCAGCGTTCCAGCTGCAGGCTGTCTGCCTTGTCCTTGCTCTTTCCTTCTTGCACACGGGGGGACTCTGGTTCCTACTGCATCTCTCCCCAGGGTTTTCAGTTCACAGGCATCGCTAGCTGTGTTCAAGCCACAAGTCCCGCCCTTTAGCGGGTCCAGACTGACTTAGCTTCATAAGAAAAGTCAGTTTCTCAATCCTTCCCTTCCTGGCAGGTCAAGTACCCTCATTCAATTATGCACTGCTTTTTGAATGATTCATTCCTCTGGCATATAAAACAAATGCATTCAGTGGCTTTTGAAATATACTGGATGTATGACTGTGTCCCCCCAGCTTTTTTTCTTGCCCATGAACTGATCAGTTTCTTTGGTGTCAAGAAGGACTTCACAGTCCACCTTTAAACCTTGTGTACCTTATATAGAAAGCACTTCTTAAAGTCTCTATAGAGGTTGAACTGTACATTGCAGGGCTCTTCAAGTCACATATATATCCATTGGCATCACAGATAGGAAGCTGGACCACTGCGTTTACTGTGAAATAAACTTCCTTGAAGAGCAGTTGGGTGACAATTGAGACACAGTAGTGAGCACAAATAATGTGTAAGTCGGCATTTTTCTCCTCTTCCCACAATGCTTTTCTGCTTAGTAACAGGGGACAAATTAAAACCGATTTGGTTTAGTAGAATCCGGCATCTCCTGGGCTTGCCACTGGATTGTGAAAGCAATTGCTTGGGAACATTCTGAACTGTATGAGGCATCAAACAGAAAATAGCCTTGGATGAGTGTTTTTAGGTGCGGAGCTATATTAAACTCCTTTACCATTAGCATGAACCTTTTTAAAAAATATATGCTTCCTGTAAGGGCTACGGTAACACTGAACAAAGCTCACTAAAGCAGTTCGTGAATTCTGTCTAGGCTTATGCTTTGATGCCCAAATGAACAACAGTTAGCTAAAGCAAAATGTAAAACATCACCTATCTATCTACCACTCATCTGCGTATCTGTCGTCTATCCATCTGCTTATCTGTCTGTCTGTGTGCATGGTGTTTTTTTTTTCTGCATGTTTGTCGGAACACCATGTGTGTTCCTGGTCCCCACAGAGACCAAAAGAGGGCAGTGGATCGCCTGTTACTGGAATGGCAGACAGTTGTAAGCGTCTATGTGGGTGCTGGGAATTGAACCTAGGATCCTCTGAAAGAGCAGCTGGTGCTCTTAGCCACTAAGCCATCTCTCCAGCTCCGAAGTAATTTTTTTCAAAACAGCAAAGACATTAGAAATTTATTCTCTAGTAGCTCTGGGGGCTAGAAGTTCACAATGACAATAGTAGAATTGTCATGTCAAATGACATAGATTAATGTGCTCTTTTTCATCTCTCTCTCATTTTTCCTTTATATTTGACTATCAGAGACATCAAGATACATTATGTTTTCTATTGTATCTTCACTGACTTTTCAAATAATTACTTCTATATTATTATTGTTATTATTATTATTATTATTATTAGTAGTAGTAGTAGTAGTAGTAGTAGTAGTAGTAGTAGTACTGAATGTGTGGGCACATGGGCCATGTTGCCCTGGTGGAGGTCAGAGGACAACTTGGCAGAGTCTGATCTCTCTTTTCCTCCATTACATGGTGAGCTGGCTAGTTTTATGTAAATTTGACACAAACTAGAGACATATGACAAGAAGAAACCTAAATTGGGAAAATACCTCTGTAAGAGCAAGCTGCAGGCAAGCCTGTGGAGCATTTTCTTAGTTAGTGATTGATGGGGGCGGGGCCAGCCCATTGTGGGGTCTTCCCCTTCCCCCGCACAGCAGCTGGTGGTCCTGGGTTCTATAAAAAAGCAGGCTGAGCAAGCCAGTAAGCACCATCTCTTAGGGCCTCTGTATCAGTTCCTGCTTCCAGATTCCTTCCCTGTCTTCCTTCAGTGATGACCAGTGACATGGAAAAGTAAGCAAGACCAACTCTTTTCTCTCCAGCTTGCTTTGGTCATGGTGTTTTATCATAGCAATAATAACCTGAATTAAGAAACTTGGGGTCCGGGAATCCAACTCGGGTCATCACATTTGCAGAGCAACCATGTTCAACTGCTAAGCCATCTCACTGGTCCCAGCTGTAATTTTCCCAATGCAAACTTGGCAGAAATATGAAAAAAAATCTTACTTCTGAGAAATTGTATGTGCTGAACATGGGTATATAAAGAAGATAATGCATTCCAGAAAGCATGTCTTTAAGGTGTGAACCTTTGCATTCTCATGTTTTATGGGATGGTGATGAGTTAGTCATTTGGGGCACAATGACAACTGGTAAAGAGGGTTCCGGTCCAGCCTATGTTAACAATTCCTTTGACGGTTACTTTCTCCGATATTTGCTTCTATGAAACATGACTGGGTTTTTTTTTTTTTTGTCATCATAAGCAGAATATGCAGTTGACTAACTTTCTAAGTACACAACCGGAAGGTTCTTGTGAAAGAAAGTGTCTAAAGGCAGCAAAATCTTTAATTGGTGCTTAAATTCAAGCAGCTGTCTTGCTGCAGATAGGCTGAACCCCAGAGAACCTGCCTAATGTGGCACTCAGGAGTCCTTGGAAGCAGCTCCCTGCTACCTTCTCTCTAGGGGGGTAAGTGTTGTGTGTTTCCTTCAATTAACCTCCTTTCTAAAGCAAAACTGTGTGAAAAACTCATACAAAAAGCCATCTTATTTACAGAGCTGAAAACAGCCTTGGCTTAAGTCCTCACTCTTGCTTCTTAACCTGCAAGCTAATGGTAGACAGAGTTCAGCTCTGAAACCCTACAGATTGTTGAGTGCATAGTGTTCTTATCCACTTACAGACTCCTTTTCAGTGTAGCATGTTTGCAAGGAAAGCTTTCACAGAATGCCCTCCTTTTCTTTGCCTTTTGACAGGTAAAGAACACTTTGAGTAGTCTATAAATCATGTCTCTAGGTGCTAAACCACATTGATTTAGAAAAGGGTTTCAGAGAGTCAGTGGATTTGAAAGATCCATTCCATTGTGCTGTTATGAAGTGTGATATTAGTACTGCATTGTCCTGAAAAAGTCTCTGTAGGCGGTTAGATAAATTAGATTTAGAAAATATATAGGAGTTTCTGATACTGTCTCTTAATTCGGGGCCTGAAGAGCATTATCAGCATGAAGTCAGCAAAAACAGGAAAGACTCAATAGATTGAAAAACAAGGTTGAAGTCAGGAAAACAGGAAAGATTTAATGGATTTGAAGAAACAAAGTATCTGGCCTGACATTGTTTTCAGCTGCTAAGTGGGCGGAGCCCAAATTAAGCTGAAACAGAGTTCCTCCTATTTAAGGACAGTGCATGGAGCCCAGAAGAGAAGAGGCCTCTGATGCTAGAGAGCTCCAAGAGTACTGCTGAAAAAAGGGCTGGCCATTGATGGCCAGCTCTCTCCCTGAAGCAGAAAGAAGCCGGTGAGCAAAGAAAGCCTGAGCAAGACACCAAAAGGCCAAGGACTTGACCCTGTGGCTCAGCTTTTTCCTGGAGGGGTTTGATCTGTCCGATCAGTGGCCTAGGGGAAACTGTGCCTGGCTTTAAGGACTGAGGCAGAGCAGCTGAGTTCCTGATTCAAAAGAAGTAAGTTGGCCTGCAAGACGGCTGGGGTCTCCCACAGAGAAGAAAGCATGAAGCCTTATTTAAGGTGAGACTGCAATAACCAACTTACCCTGACGAACCTGCATCTGAGAGATCCAGAAAAAGGACTGCTAAGTGTGTTAAAGAACCTACAACAAATACTGTGTTCCTGACGACTGAGGACCTGCCCCAGAGACTGTATCATTCTAAAAGGTTATGAAAATAGTTGTTATAATTTTCAATAGGTTTAGTGGATAGGTTAAAGGGGTTGTAGGAATTTATAGGATTAATAGTTAAGAAATTGTTGGTGTTTGTTATAAGTGAATTTAGTAATAAATAAATAAGAGTTAAATAAATAATAATTTAAAAGTTCGGTTACAAGTCTCCCTTGTTTTAAAGATCATTAGCTGAAGATTTGTTCACAAACTATCCTCCCCCTGTCCCCCAAACAGTTCCTAGGAATGTATAATTTGAGGACCAGCTTGATGGGCATCACCTGAGAGTTCTTTAGCAACAGATTCTCTGACCTTGGAATGGAAGGATGGTTGAGGAAAGCTTGCAGGTGCATCTAAAGTTGCATCAGGTTGTCTAAAGTTTGCAAAGGGCCCATTGGTGCAAAAGACCCGACTGTGTATAGTGGGTGGTTAAGACTGGAGACCATGGAGTCAGACTGCTCCGGTTCAGGCGTGGCTGGGAGTCTTAGCCAGTAGTGAGTCTTTGGGTAAGTTCCTCCTCTGCAACACTGACAGTCAAACTTCATACATATGTGTCTTTCCCTAGTACAGGGAGCTTCTGTGAAAAGATGTAGCAATATTTCTGTGACCAGGAGTAGTTGTAAGTTATTTCAAGTCAACCCAAAGCATTAATATGTGCTGTGTGTATTTTTTACATATATATGTATATGTAATATTACATATACATATATATGTATGCATATGTATATATATATATGTATACAGAGAGAGAAACACGAAGAAAGCCTTTTCAAATAAAATTCAGTCTGATAATTTATTCATACATAGAATTCATTCTGATTGCCTTGCCCTCCTACCCTTGTCAAACTGCCTCTCTCCTTTATAGGTCCCTCTTCCACATTCATATTCTTTATTTTGTGTCCCACTGAGTTTAATAAGGACTGAATGCATAAGCATGGGTGTGGAACCAGCCATTGGAGTATGGCTTACCAAGAGCTACACAACTGAAGATAATGACTCTTCTCTCCCGTATCCATCAACAGTCCATATCTCCCTAGGGAAAGCATTGTTAGCTCTCCCCCTATCTTTAATTGATAGTTGACAGGCCCAGAGTTGTGCACGTCTGGTGTGGCCAAGCATAGCTGCTGTGAGTTTCTGATACCAATATGTGTCATGCCCAAAAGACAGCATTTCATTAGCACTCCTCAATGCGACCTGGCTCTTACATTTCATTCAGCCACCTCTTCTGTGATGTTCCCTGAGCATAGAGAGACTGCTAAGAGATGTCAGAGATCTCTTGGAAGCACAAGGAAAATTCTATCATTCTTTGTTCTAACCAAGAATTGCTCTGGGTCAGCATTTCTTAAAATTCATAAGGATTTGAAAACAAAATCGAAAAGGAATGTGAGAGAAAAGTTAAAGTTACTGTCTACATTGCCAAGATTTTCTTCTGTGTGTTCTAATAAAATCAGTCATAATTTTCTATATAAAGATCTATAATCCACTTTTGAATTCTGGTTGTATTTGGATGGTACATGTGGACTATTCTTTTTTCCCCTTCATGAACATGTAGTTCTTGTAACATAATCTCCCATTTTATTGCACAGTATCTTCTCCCCACGGAATAGTATTTGTACCTCAGCTGACTGTATATGCTGTTCTGTCTCTGAATTTGTGTTCTCATCTTATACACATTTACCTTGACAGGAATGTTGCCCAGTCTTGATTACTGTAGCACAGACAGAATTCTAAAATCTAGAAGACTGATAGTTCTAAGTTTGTTCTTACTTTAATATGATTTCTTCTTACCTATATACTTGATATTTTCACATAAATTTTGTTTGTTTTGTTGTTTTTGGTTTCTCCAGACCAAAACATGGCTCTGTATAACAGCCATGGCTCTCCTGGAACTCACTCTGTAGACCAGGCTGGCCTTGAACTCACATAGATCCACTTGCCTCTGCCTCCAGAGTGCTGGATTAAAGGCATACACCACCACTCCCAGCAATATGTTTACATAAATTTTATAAACAAGTTATTTCTTTCAATAAATGCTTAGAGCAGTTTAATAAGGTTTGTTTTCAATCTAAAATCAATGTGAAGAAAATTGGTATTATATAAATAATACTTTTCTAACTCACAAGCATGATAGAGATCACCATATATATATATATTACTAAATTATTTTGGTAATAATGGACTTTATCAGTGTATCTCACATAGTTTGTTTTTTTCAAATGTATAATATTTGAAACACTGTATAAATGTAATTTAGCATTTTATTTTCTAGTATTTTTCTCATTTACAAATAAGGTCCTTCTACCTTCTTGAACTCATTTATTTGTTCAAGTATGTATTCTTCTGTAGATTGCTTTAAATTTTACAATAACAAATAATGAAAAGATATTTTTACACTAAAACGTTATGTAATTTTTCCCTGGTTTGCTAGATTATCTAGGAATTTTAGTATAGTGATCACTAATAGCTATTCTGCCTCATTAGTGATCTTAGATTTTTTGAAAAATGTCCACTATTAAGAAAAGTGTTAGGTATAAATGTTTGTTTAGTTACTTTAAAAATTGTTTGCATTTACTTAAGGTGAATCTGCTCTTCTGCCATAGGGTTTTGTTTCTTCAACTTCTCCTGGGTTATCTTTTTTCTTCTAGGCAGCCTGCTCTGTTTGGCTTAGGAACAGTATGCCCCTTCTCAATGAGGATCATTTGATTGGTATTGGGGGGTTGATTCAGCGATCAGTCTGACTATGAGCTCTGCAAATTCCACGGTGCATCTTAGGTGTGGTCTGTTCACATGAGTGTGTTGAATGACTAGACCAGTGGTTCTTAACTCATGGGTCAGGACCCCCACAGGAATCACATGCCAATATATTCATATCAGATACTTACCTTACAATTCATAACAGTAGCTAAATCGGAGTTAGGAAGTAGCAACAAAAGTAATTTTGTAGTTGTAAAGTTACCAAAACATGAGGAACTATATTAAAAGGTCACAGTATTAGGAAGGTTGAGAACCACTGCTCTTGGTTGTCTGTCCAGAACTTGAGACTAGAGAGACCACAGGCATAGTGAAAAATCAAATTACTATGTGAGTCCTGTGCACACTGCCATAATCTCTGTGAACTCATGCTTTTCAGTCCTGTTTTATTTAGGTCTTGTTTTCTTGGTGAATCCTCTATCATCCCTGGCTCTTACTCTTTCTTCCACCTCCTGCTCAGGCTTCTTGAGCTCTGGGAGGGGGATTTGATGGAAATACACCGTTTAGGACTGGGTTTCACTCTCTATGTACATTCTGTGCCAGTGTGTCTCTATATCTGTTCCATGTACTGCAGGAGGATGCTTATCTCTGATAATGCATGAAAGACACTGATCTATGAGTATGGCAGAATGTCAGTAGGAGTCAATTTATTACTATAGCATAACACTAGTAATTTAATGGATACAGAATACATTCTAGTACTGAAAGACACGGGGGAGGGAAGTCCCTCTCCCGACTCCCAACACTGGGGATATCACGGCCACCCAAAAACTCGCAAGAGACCTTCTTGATGCAATCACAAGAGGTTTATTTGGGGGGGGGGGGAATCAGTGCACCGAGGATGCCACTCATATCCCACGCAGGGGTAGAGGAGCCGCAACGCCAATTTGGGGGAGAGTAGGGTATTTAAACCACAACCCAAGGGGGTGAGGGGAAATACAAGTGGAAAGTACCAGCCCATTGTTTAGTTAGTCAGCAGGAAACATCCTATACTTGTTTTTCTCAGGAATGAATTTTATCTTACTTACTTTACTATAAGCTTTGTGGTTAGCCAGTTCCTGAAACCCTGGGCTTATGACTCCATTGACCTTCATTCTTGGTTCCACCCTTTTTATGATCAGCTAAGTTCCTGGAACCCAGCTGGCCTGCCTTCACTGCCTGCCAAGGGGATCTCTAAAATTTTCATTCCTCTCATTCCCCCCTTCTTCAAGTTCATTGTTCTAGTCTTAGAACCTATACATCTGTTTTATCAAATTTATTATCATCATACCCCCACAAACCTTGATATTGTTGTTTAAGCATTAAAATCTGTACGGCACTTACGTTTAATTGATGAAAGCACTGAGGGGCCTGTACTAGGGCAGCTGTGCCAGTGTTACATCTAATCCTAAAATTACAGTTAAAGTCAGGGAAATAGGCTCTCTCTTAAATCGCTTAGGGTGGAAATCAAACTCATCCACAAAGGTATCTGTGGGGAGATAGAGTACTCTAAGCATAAGCTGTATTAACATATAATAATCTTTGGTATCATTAAAGATATTAGTGGCAACACAGGGAGTTAATCCTGTGTTGTAGGCCCATCATTTATTATAGGCAGCAGGTGGGTTTCCTAAACAAGTCCCTTTCCCAGATTTCATGTCATGAGCAGGCATTATGGTTGGTGGTGTTATTAAAAGTACCCAACACGGCGATGCCCTCATAGTAAGGGGGTCCAGAAGTAAAACAGAGGCAGCATCCTCCACACCGCCTAGCTGTACTCCTGTCCCTATCTTCCCTTGGACAGATGTAAAAATCTTGTTGAGTCAGCCCACAGTGTCCCTCTGGCCTCCCACACCCGAACATTGCTCCTAGCCCTTTAGGGTGTCGAGGGTCCCTCTCAGGGAGATTCTGGGGGTCTGCCTCAGGAATATCCCACTATTAGTTGGCAGAAGTCAGGAGAGAGTTGGGGCCACCATGTCCAAGGGGAGCTACCTTAGGGATTGACCAGACGACTTCCCCAGTTTGGGAATCTACCTGCCAAGTAAGTTTTGAGGGTCATGAGAGTTGTCATTCCCCATCTGGAGGGCACCTGCAACACAGGTGCAGCTTAAGAGGGTCTACAGTCTTTTTTAATCTTTATTTATCCTTGGAAGGTTTAGGACCTTTCTTCACGTGCAAGGCATGGATCAAGCAGCGATGTCCTCTACCTTTACTGTGGTGGGGGTGGTCAGGAGCACCAGGTATGGTCCCTTCCAGTGAGGCTCAAGGTTCCCAGCTTGATGACTCTGAGCTCGATGGCACCAGACAAGTAAGGCGTCTCCAACCTGGAACTGATGAGGCATGCTCAGGTCTCCAGCTTCATAAGCCTCTCTGAACTGCTCCCAGGCCTCACGCCAAACTACTTCAAGGACTTTCATGCAGGTGAACAAGGGGTCAGAAAGGACAACATCAGGATCAAATATTCCACCTGCCTCAGTGAGAGTAGGCGCCCCCCCACCCAGAGAATCTCATAGGGTGTCAACTTGAATCATCCCAGGGTATTCCTGACCTGGAACAGGGCAAAAGGAAGGAGGGCTGTCCAGTCTCCCCTGCCAGTCTCTAAGGCTAATTTAGTCAAGGTCTCTTTTATGGTTTTATTTATCCTTTTTACCTGTCCTAAACTCTGAGGATGGTAGGTACAATGTAATTTTTATTTAATCCCCAGTTGAGTGGCCAGTCCCTGACTTACCTGGGCAACGAAAGCGGGTCCATTATCAGACCCAAATACCTTGGGTATTCCAAATCTCGGAAAAATTTCTTTAAAAATCTTCTTAGCCACTGTATTAGTGGTCTCAGTCCTTGTAGGGAAGGCCTCTACCCACCCTGACAATGTATCTACAAAAACTTCAACCATGCAGCTGTTTCCATCAGTGTACCAGTTTGGACTTCCTGGCCAGGGTTGGTCTTCTGCCAGGAGGTCAGGGCAGTGATGGACGGGAGCAGAGCATTGGTCTCAGGTAGTAGAGTAGCAGGATTCAGGACAGCCAGGGGAGCAAATATCACCCTCTCAGTCAATAATAGGCTCTGGTAGTGGGTCATTCTAGCATTAGTCATCCACCGCTCAGGGGGCTGTCGGATAATGTTCTCAAGGGCATAGGGTGCCACCACTGTAATCTGTTGTCCCAAAGTCAGTTTATCAGCATCCTTGACAAGTAAGGCCACAGCAGCAATAGCTTTCAGGCATGTGGGCCATCCGCTTGCAACAGGATCCTTATCCTATATCTTATTTCTTAGATAAGTAGGCCACCAGCCTCTTCCAAGGTCCTAAAGTCTGAGTAAGAACGCCTCTGGCAACCCCTGCCCTTTCATCTCCATATAGAGTGAAAGACTTGGTTAAGTCCAGTAGGGCTAAGGCTGGTGCCGTTAACAAGGCATTTCTGATATCTTCAAAGGCCTTCTGATGTTCAGAGGTCCAGGTGAACCCTCCTCCCTCCTTGGTGAGGGGAAATAAGGGGGCTGCCAGCGTAGTGAAACCCGGAATCCATAGTCTACAAAAACCAGCTGTGCCCAGGAATTCTCTTACCTGGCATGGTGTGGTCAGGACAGGAATCTGGGTGACAGTCTTTTTTCTTGCTTCTGTCAGCCATCGCCTTCCATCTCTCAGGGTGTATCCCAGGTAGGTGACCTCAGTTTTGCACAACTGAGCCTTCTTAGCAGAAGCCCGATACCCCAACTCACCAAGTTCCGTCAGCAGTCTCTTAGTTCCTTGGAGGCACTCAGGTATAGTTGATGCTGCCAAAAGTAAATCATCAATGTACTCTAACAATATTAGCTGAGGATTTTCAGCTCTGAAGGAGGCCAGATCCTGATGAAGAGCCTCATCAAAGGGGGTAGGGGAGTTTTTGAATCCTTGTGGCAATCTAGTCCAAGTCAATTGTCCCGTTAGTTCATTGTCATGGTCTCTCCATTTAAAAGCAAGACAGGTTGACTGTCAGGATGTAACTTGAAGCAGAAAATAAATATCTTTTTTTCCGTTCCCATTCGGTCTGGGTCTTCTGTTGCCCAGGTTCCCTGTCTGTCTAGGCCCTGTTCTTTTTTTTTTTTTCTCTATCTTCTACAACTGCAGCCAGTATCCTAGTCAGGTTTCTTTCTCATTTGCAATCCCGCCTATCCTGTCTCTCTTTTCTCTCTCTCTTCTCTTTCCTGTTTCTCTTCTTCAGTCTCCCTTCTATGATACACTTTCTCTGCCTCCCTAACAAGGTTCCTATAAGGGCCATAGCCACAGCCACTCGTTGTCCCTCAGAGGTCGGGTCAAAGGGAGTGTAATGCCTGTAGGCTTCCATCAACCTCTCAAGGAACATGGATGGTGGCTCAATAGGACCCTGAAGTACTTTTCTTACCTTAGCCAAATTGGTGGGGTGCCAAGCGCGCCTCTGAGACCTGCCACTAGAGCCCGGCAGAAAAACTGTCAGCCGCTACCTACCTGTACCCGTGTTGAAGTCCCAATCTGGTCGATCAAGGTAGAACCCAGCGTCGATCTCATTCGTGAGGGTAGTGGGGGTCCCACTGGTTCCTGGCACATTTTTTTTTTGTGTCTCCAATAGGATTCTCTCCCTCTCCTCTGTGGTGAAGAGAACCTACAAAGGCTCCTGACAATCATCCCAGGTGGGTTGGTGAGAAAACATCAGGGATTCCACCAAACCTGTAAGACTAGCAGGGTTTTCAGAGAAAGGCGGGTGGTTAGCTTTCCAATTATATAAATCAGCTGAGGAGAAAGGCCAATATTGTAAGGGTTGCAAAGGTAGTGGCCCCACAGGGGGCTGACTGTTCGGAGAGGTAAAGCCACTGAGGAATTGGGTCCCTCCGGGCTCAACCCTCTCGTATTCCGAGTACCAGTTGCCGGCCCTCCCCCCTCTGCTCCTTGTAGTTCCGGGCTCCGGGCTGGAGCTTGGGCTGGTGCCAGGAATGCATACAGTGGCTGGGGGTAGGGGGTTAGCGGCGGCGGGCTCAGCCACTCGGGTGGCTCGTCAATCTCGGGATAGATCTTAGGCGGAGTGGAAGGTTTTGTTTCCAAAGCTGGCTTTTGTTTTAATTTAGGCTCTGTGCCACAGAGAGCCAGGGCTTGGGAGCCTGGCTTTCTTTCTCTCACCCAAGGTTTCACCCATGGGGGTGGGTTCTGGACCAGGTCTTGCCAAACAGTAATATATGGCTGCTGATTGGGATGGGACCCTGGTCCTTCCTTGAAGACAATAGCTTTTACCTCAAAAATAATGTTCCAGTCAAAAGTCCCTTTGGGTGGCTACCTGACATCAAAAGTAGGCCACTCCGAAGCACAAAAAGTCTGCCACGGTTTTTTTTATCTCAACTGACAAATTATGAGCCCTAGTTCTAACTTCAGTCCAATGATTCAGTGTCAACCTTAGAGGAGCCGTTACGGTCTGTCCCATTGTCACAAGTAACACAAAACACAAACACAAGATACACAGAAAAAACACTACGAAAAATCCTTCTCAATCTCGAATGCTGGCACCACTCTAGAGAAACAAACAGCCGGGAGGTCTCTCACATCCCCTCTGTCAAGGGGACCACTGTATCCTCCCCGGCACCCAAATGGGGCCCTCCCAGGCTTCCCCAGGGTCCCCTATCCTCCTGGGACGTCTCCCAGGGCTACAGCTGCTGATCCACTAGCATGTCTGCCTGATCACTCCGTCCATCTCCTCAAGAGATGGAAATGGCTGTCAAACAGAAAGCAACCTTGGTGAAGTCAACTTTTACTCAACTTTTGCACAAACCATATAACAACCAGACAACAGAGACAGAAATTTCACAAACCAGACAACAGAAACAGGCCCACGACACAGAAATCTCACCTCCAAGTGGGTTCTTGTGGAGATTGGGGTGGCCGCAAATTCCCAGCCAATGCACCAAATGAAAGACCCGGGGGAGGGAAGTCCCTCTCCCGACTCCCAACACTGGGGATATCATGGCCACCCAAAAACTCGCAAGAGACCTTCTTGATGCAATCACAAGAGGTTTATTTCGGGGGGGGGGATCAGTGAACTGAGGATGCCACTCATATCCCATGCAGGGGTAGAGGAGCCACAACACCAATTTGGGGAAGAGTAGGGTATTTAAACCACAACCCAAGGGGGTGAGGGGAAATACAAGTGGAAAGTACCAGCCCAGCCCATTGTTTACCATAACCCAAGGGGGAAGGGGAAATACAGGTGGAAAGTACCAGCCCATTTTTTAGTTAGTCAGCAGGAAACATCCTGTACTTGTTTTTCTCAGGAATGAATTTTATCTTATTTACTTTACTATCAGCTTTGTGGTTAGCCAGTTCCTGAAACCCTGGGCTTATGACTCCATTGACCTTCATTCTTGGTTCCACCCTTTTTATGATCAGCTAAGTTCCTGGAACCCAGCTGGCCTGCCTTCACTGCCTGCCAAGGGGATCTCTAAAAATTTCATTCCTCTCAGTACCATGAATACTAGTAGATAGGGGTGAAGGCTCTAGGTAGGCACCAGCTCAGCTTCTGTGTCCAACGAGTTGTGTAGGTGGGGTCTTCAGCAAAAACAAAAACAAAAACCCCCAAGAACTTTTGAGTTTGTGAAAGCCTTTGACAACAGTCTGGATTGTTTGAGACTACTCATGGGACCCCTTTGGCAACAACTTAAGTAGAAGTAACCCATTCTTGGTACTAGAAGCTTCATTTGTTGGTAAAAGATGTCCAGTTGGGGCTCTGTCTCTTCTGTTATTTGGTGGTTTCCTTTAAATCACCTTCATATGCATATATTTAAGGAAGTTTCTACTGTATTAGGCTTTATACTACCCCCAAATGGTCCTTAATTGTAGCTGTCCTTCCCCAAATTCCCTCTATCAACCCCAAACACCCTCCCTCTATATTTGATCCTCCCATTCTTATAACCCCCACATGTCCATCTGTAAATATCTATTCTATTTCCTCTTCCTAGGGAGATCACTACCCCCACCCCCCCAGTCACTTACTCTATACCTAACCTCTAGGGTTATATGGGTTATAGCCTGCTTATCAAAGACTTAACAGCTAATGCATAAAACTGAAATACACTACATTTGTCTTTCTGGATTGTTGGGGTTCTGGGTTACATGGAACAATTGAAGAAAGAGATACTGCAGGATGAATCTAGGCTTCTAGGCAGCAAGGTGGATTAGCCTCTGAGGGACTGACTCCACCCTGCACAGACTCACTATTGTTACACAAAGGGCACTTTTTGTAGGGCAATTTCCACATACCAAATACTCTCATTATTGTCTGAAGGAACCATTCATTACCTAAGCAATTCTCAGCCATAGGAGATGTTTGGGTTTTCCAGGTATTTCTCAGGACTAAATTATGCAAAGGATCTGTGACTCCTGCAGGAAAAGCAACTCCATAAATCTCAGACAATAATCACTATTTATTTATTTTTAATAAATTTATTTATTTGTTGATTCAGGTTACATCTCCATCATATTGTCCTCTTTCACCCCTTCCCAGCCCCACCCTCCCATTCTCTACCCCCTAACCCTTCCATCGCACTTCTCTGGAGTGGAATGTCCCTACATAACAGTCCCTTGCCCCAGTTCAGAAGTCATATGAGGGCCAAGAGCCTCCTCATACACTGGGGGCCTACGAGGCAATACCACCAGTGAAAAGTGTCTCACTGCCCGGGAGAGAAAACTACAAAAATAAATAAACAAACCAACAAAACAAAACAAAAATCTATGTCCATGTTCCCTTTGGTGCGTTGGTTATAGTATAGATATCCTGTACTATATAGCTAAAGTCCGACTATAAGTAAATAGATGCCATTTATAAAGGGTTACTTCGAGCGTTAGGTGCCATCATTCTGGAATTCATTCCAGATACAATGGCTCTGCTACACTGGGTCTCCTCCACTGGGTCTCAGTTCCCTCACTCAGGATGATTTTTTTTCCTGAGCTATTCATTTACCTGGGACTTTCATTATTTCATTTTATTAATGGCTGAGTAATATTACATTGTGTAAATGTATCACATTTTCTTTATCTATTCATCTGTTGGGGCACATCTAAGTTGTTTCCAATTTATGACTTTTATACATAGTTGAGCAAGTGGTAGAGTGAAATGTCCTTTCAGTTTATGCTGAAGAATAGTATAACCAGTTCTTGTGGCAGACCAATTCTCATCTTCTTGAGGAACTGCCATTGTGATTTCCATAATGGCTATACAATTTACACCCCACTAGTGATGGATGAGTGTTTTCCTTACTCCAGTCTTGCAAGCAGGAACTGTGATTAGTTGTATTGATCTTAGCAGTTCTGATGGGTATAAGATGAAATCTCAAAGTAGTTTTCTTGTTTGTTTTGTTTTAATTTTAATTTTGGTTTTTTATTTTTTGTTTGTTTGTTTTGTTTATTTTATTTATTTATTTA
This sequence comes from Lophiomys imhausi, assembly GCA_907164525.1. NCBI lineage: Eukaryota > Metazoa > Chordata > Mammalia > Rodentia > Muridae > Lophiomys > Lophiomys imhausi. Next base: position 1,295,120 of record CAJQZJ010017430.1, on the reverse strand, counting down.
TTTTATTTTTTGGTTTTTCAAGACAGTGTTTCTGTATGTAGCCCCTGGCTGTCCTGGACTCACTTGGTATACCAGGCTGACTTCGAACTCACATAGATCTGCCTGCCTGTGCCTCCGGAGTGCTGGGATTAAAGGTGTGTGCCATTAAAGTAGCTTTGATTTGCATTTCCATGATGGGTTAGGATGTTGAACATTTCAAGTGTTGGTCAGACATTTGAGTTTCCTCTTTTGAGACTCCTCTGTTTATACCTGTACCTCATTTTTAAAATTGAGTCATTTGCTTTCTTAATAACATTTTTTTGAGTTCTTCATGTATTCTGGATAATAGCCATCTATCAGATGTGTAGTTGGCAGGTTACACATTCTATAGGCTGTGGGTTTTTCTGAATGACAGTGTCCTTTGTGGTGCTGAAACTTTTCAATGTCATGAGTTCCCATTTATTAATTGTTGTCTTTATTGCCTGTGCTGTGTTCTGTTTAGAAAGTCTTTCTTGTGCCAATGAATTCAAGGTTAATCCCCATGGCCTCTTTTATCAAATTCAATGCACCTGGCTTCACGTTCAGGTTGATGATCCATTTGGACTTTTGTGCAGGGTGATATATATGGATTTCTGGATTCTTCTACATGCAGCAGTCTAGTATGATCAGCACCATTTTTTTTCGAAGAGGCTGTCTTTTGTCCCATGTGTCTTTCTGGCTTCTTTATTAAAAACCATGTGTCATAGGTGTGTGGACTATCCCAGTACTACTGATCCACGAGAATGGGAGATCTTTTCATTCTCTGATATCTTCTTCAGTTTCTTCCATAAGTATGAAGGCTACTGATTTTTCTGCATTAATTTTGTATCCTACTTTGCTGAAAGGGTTTATCAACTGTTGGAGTTTCCTGGTGGAGTTTTTAAGATCAGTTACATATGCAATCATATCTTGCTAGGTAGTTTTTATTTCAACTTGACAGAAGCTATAATCGAGAGGAGAGAGCTTGATTGAGAAAAATACCTATGATTGAACAGGCTGTAGGCAATCCTGTGGAGCATTTCTTAACTAGTGATTGATGAGGGTGGCCCATTGTGAATGGTACTACTCCTGGGTTAGGGGTTCTGGGTACTAGAAGAAAGCAGACAAATAAAGCTATGAGAAATATGCCAGTAAGCAGCATCCCTCCATGGCCTCTTCATCAAGACCTACCTCCAGGTTCTTGCCTTGTTTGAGTTCCCATCCTGACTTCCTTCAGTGATGGACTATCATGTAGAAGTACAAGTCAAATAATACCTTTCCTTCCCAACATGCTTTTCATCATGTTTTTCATAACAATCAATAGTAACACTATCTAGGTTATCTACTAGGACTATCTACAATAGTCCCAACTCTTGTAGGACTAACTAACTAGGACTATCTACAAATAAAGATACTTTGATTTCTTCCTTATTTACAACTCCTTGATCTACTTTAGTTGTCTTATTCTTCTAGCTAAGACTTTACGTACTATACTGAATAGGTGTGGAGTGGACAACCTTGTCTTGTTCCTGATTTTAGAGGAACCCCTTTGAGATTCTCTCTTTAGAATGATGTTGGTTAAGGGCTAGCTGTAAATGTCTTGGTGGATTACGTTTATTGATTGTCATATGTTGAACCATCCTTGAGTAGCTGAGATAAAGTGAAGGGGCTGATAGGTTAATAATATAAGTTAGATTTAGTGAATA
>CAJQZJ010017430.1:1250524-1293017 GCA_907164525.1 Lophiomys imhausi | reverse complement strand
TTATAAGTGAATTTAGTAAATAAATAAGAGTTAAATAAATAATAATTGAAAAGCTCGGTTTCAATAAAGCTTACTTGATCATGGTGTATGATCTTTCTTATGTGTTCTTAGATTCAGTTTCCAAGTATTTTACTGAGTATTTTTGTGTCTATGTTCTAAAGGGAAATTGGTCTATAATTCCTTTTCTTTTCATGTCTCTTACTCTTTTTGGGTGTTATTCCTTCTTTTTGTTTTAGAGCTTTTGGGAGTGTTATTAAGTTACTAGTGTGAGATCTCTCTTTTTTTCCTTTTTAATTTTTTTTAATGTTTATTTATTACTTCAAGTTACATCTCCATCACAGTGCCCCTCCAGGTCTCACCCTCCCACCCTTTCCTCCTCCCTCCTATCCTACTCCTCCAGAGTGGGGTGTCCTTACATATCAGTCCTCTACCCCAGTTCAGCAGTCATATGAGGGTTAAGATCTTCCTCATATACTGGGGGCCTACATGGCAGCACCACTAGGGCAACAACAAAAAAATTTCTCCAAGTTTTTTTTTAACATTTATTTATTCAAGTTACATATCCAACACAGCCCCCTCCCTCTTCCCTCCCCTCCCCCCCACCCCACCACACTCTTCCACCCTTTTCCCCCTCACCTTCCTATCCTTCTCCTCGGGTGATGGGGGGCCCCACATATCAACTCCCCTAAGTTCATCAGTCACATGAAAGCTTAGAGTTTCCTCTTTTTCTGGGGCCCGACATGGCAGTCCAGCTAGGGTAAAATGTCTCACTAACAGATAACAGAGTCCATGACTGAGACAGCCTCCCTCAGCTTGGTATGGGATCTGTATGAAGACCAAGTTGCCTGTCATCTATGTTTGAATAGGGGGGTCTAGGTCTAGTCTGAGCTTTCTTTTTTTTCTTTTGTTTGTTTGTTTCAATTTAGTCTCTGTAAGCCTCTAGGGTCCTAGGTTGGTTGACTGTCCTAGGTTTTTAATGTTTACTTGTGTTGTGTATTCATTTTCTTTGAATGCTAAAAAGTCTTTAATTTTTTTTCTTAAATTATGTTTTGACCCAGTTTTTCCATTCAGTAGAGAGCTGTTTGTAAGTTTCTATTTCTGCTTCTGCTGTTGTTAATATCCAAGATTAATTTATGGTGGTCAGATACAATGTAGAAAGTTATTTCAGGATTCTTGTATCTGTGCCCAACTATGTGTCAATTTTGAAGAAAGTTCTGTGAGTTTCTGAAAAGATATATACCATTTCACTCAAATATAAGAAAATATACTATGTTAAGTCTATTTGGTTTTTGACACTGTTTATCTCCAACTTTTCTCTGGTTAGCTTTTGTCTGGTTGAGCTATCTATTGGCAAGAATAGGGTACTGAAGTCTCCCACTATTACTATGTGAGGGTCGTTATGTGCTTTAAGCTGTAGTAATTTTTCTTTTGTAAACTTGATTGCCATTGTGTTTTGTGCATAGATGTTCAGAATTCCAATATCCTCTTGACTGGAATTTTCCTCTGAATATGTAGTGTTCTTCCCTATTATCTTCTTATTAATTTGGTTTGAAGTCTATTTTGTCAGATACTAAAATGGATATACAGGTTTGCTTCTCGGATCTATTTGCTTGGGATATTTTTTTCCTATTCTTTTACCCTGAGGTAATGTCTATCCTTGCTGTTAAAGTATGCTTCATGAATGCAGCAGTAGGGTGGATCCTATTTTTAAATCAAATCTATAGTCTATATCTATTTATTGGAGAATTAAGACCATTGATTTTGAATTATCAGTGAGCAGTGCTTGTTTTGATTGCTGTTATTTTGTTGTGGTGGGTTTTTTGTTTGTTTTTCTTTTACTTTTTCATTTTTGGGGGTTTTGTTTTGTTTCCTTTTTTGATTTGCTAGTCTGGGATTATTTATTCTATGTGTTTCTATGGGTTTGGTTATCCTCTTCAGGTTGAAGTTTTCCTTCTACCACCTTCTATAGGGATGGATCTGTAGACAGATAATGTTTAAATTTAGTTTCATCATGGAATATCTTATTTTCTCCATCTACTGTGATTGAAAGTTTTCCTGGGTATAGTAGTCTAGCCTGGCATCTTTGCTCTCTTGGAATTTGTAGAGCATCTATTCAGGTCCTTCTGGCTTTTAGAGTCTCCAATGAGAAATCAGGTGTTATTTTATATTTTTGGTTGTGAGCCTAGCCTTTAACGGCTGAGCCATCTCTCCAACCCCAGGTGTTATTTTAATCTGTCTACCTTTATATGTTACTTGGTCTGTTCCCCTCGCAGATTTTAAGTCTTTCTTTTTTCTGTACATTTAGTGTTTTGCTTATTGTGTTATGTGAAGAATTTCTTTTCTAATTCAGTCTATTTATTCTGTATTCCTTGGTAGGCATCTCTTTCTACAGGTTAGGAAAATAACTCTTTGTTGATTTTATTGAAAAATATTTTTCTGTGCAGTTGACCTGGGTTTCTTCACTCTGTTTTCTACTATTCATAGATTTGGCCTTTTCAAAATGTCCCAGATGTCATGTATGTTTGTACATGTGTGATGTCTTTTTCTCCTATTTTTTCAGTGCCTGAGATTTTGTCTTCTAGTCTTGTATTCTATTGGTAAGACTTTGATCTAAGCTGTTTGAGTTCCTAAATTTTTCATTTCCAGTTTCCCCTCATGTTGTGTTTTCCTTGAATAAGGAAATATTCTATTTCTAATTTCATGTCTTGAAATGTTTTCTTCATTTTATTCCACTACTTGTTTGTATTTTCAGAGATTTTATTAATGGATTTATTCATATGCTTTTTAAGGTCCTTGAGCATATTTATAATTACTATTTTAAAGTCCTTGTCTCATGCTTCATCTATATTTCATTTCTCAGGGACTACTATAGTGGGGTTGATGGACTATAATGGAAACATATTACATTGGTTTTAATGATTGTATTTTACAATAGTGTCTAGGCATCTGTTTTTGGAATGAATGTAATTCTAGGTGCTGATACCTGGTCTTGTATTTGTTGGGTAGGTGTTCTGTGCGTTGGTTCGGTTGCCTTATTTGGATCTTAGGAGAATATAGTGGATTTCCTAATTTAAAATGCTTCTGATTACCTTCTATGTGTGGCCATGGAGATCTTGGGTAGGATGTGTTTCTAGGTATTTGGAGCTAACACTAAAGAATGATAGACTAGAAGGGTTGCAGATGAAGGACTTGCTGGAGAATACAGAGGAGAGAGAAAAGCTGGGTGTGCCACTAGGATCTTTACAGATCTGGGAATGGGGGCAGGGAGGAAGTTTAGGTGGTTTGATACAAAATTGAGAAGATGCAAGGATTGGAATTCAAGAGCAAGAGGGAGAATAAAGATTGGGTTTCCAGGGAGTTCTTATGGTCAAACTTACCAGTTAATTTCCCAATGATAGTCCAATTTGACCTTTCTTGTATTTATTCTACTAGCCTTGAAGCATTGTAGCTTGTTGATTGACTTCATCTGCTAATTTTCTTCTTACTTTTTAAAATTGGGTTTCACAACTGAAAGTATAAATTTTCTGAGCATTTTTTAAGAGCTGCTGTTGCAAATCAAGCAAAATGAAAAGTGACTATAATACTTAATGTTTTGAATAGTAATAGTGATTGAGACAGTTCATTGACAAACATGATTCTACTTTGTTTAAAAATGAAAATTGATGGGGTGGTGTTAAGTATCCTAAGTGTTAATTGGTCCTGTTTGCTGTCTGTTACTTAATTGACTCTGGTTAAATAAATGCTGAGGACTGGAGATTGGGCAAAGATAGAGATAGGTGGGCCTAGGACTTTTACAGGGAGATATAGAGCATCTTGGGAAGAAGAGAAAGAAGGCTGGAGAGAAGCCAGGAGTGAACAAGAAAGACACGCCATGGGGTAGATTAAAGAAGATCTTTCCATGTGGCCTGGAACATCGGCTTAGTGTGGAGAATAATAGTCCAAAGGGACATATGTATATATGGGGTCATATTTGTGTAATAGAATTATGAGCTAGCTTAGATGGGCTAGGATTGTTAAAATCCACCCGGTGTCTATGTGTATTCATTTATAGTGGCAGGTTAAGGATTAACATCGCCAAACCAATTAAAAATAATATAAATACTGGTTAAATCATTTAATTAGCCATATTTTTTCTATAGAAAATTATATGTAATAATGAGATCTGTAAAGCTTCTTGTTCTCAACTGACTTCACAACCTAGTGGAATGAACTAGTCCAGTCACTGCAGCTAGTAATCACAATTTGAGATAAGGATTGTGTAGTCATATCAGGAGAATACTTAAAAATTCATAGCAGGTTACATGAACTGGGAAGAAATAGATTTTTGGAAAATGTAGTACACTAATATGTGTTATATTAGTATTATTTTTCATAATCTTGCATAAAATAAACTTCATCATCTACATCTGTGTCCCAACCATTAAGATCAAAGAAAACATCAGCAAACTCAGAATAAATGCAATACTGCAGAGACAAACTTCCTTTTGGACTGGGAACAACTAATTCATATGCCAGCATAGATTTTCTGAAAATTCTGATATTTCCCTTGGACATTGAACTTAGGAAAAAGACCCATCAAAGGAAAACAATGTTGACTTTCAAATAGTTAGCCTGATAGAACTTATCTCATGTGGTTACAAACTCCCACTTTAAAACTTGCTTATAACATTGTTTTTTCAGAACAGAATATAAACCTCCATTCTCAGATCATGATGTTTATTCTGATATTTATTTGTTTTATCAGCTATTTAGAAATGTCTTAATTTTTAAAATTTGGTTTCATATTGTAAAAAGCATTCATAACTAATGAAATGCCTAAATGAAATGCTTTTTTAGTTTTAAAATTATGTATTTATTTTATACAGTTTTAATTAAAATATAACAGCTGCATAAACAAGATCTGAACAATGGCAATGCCAGAAGACATACTAACATAGAAGGGGAGAAATCTTGTACCATTTTTCTCTATTAAAAAAAAAAAAACAATATAACACCTGTCTTGATTCTTTAAGAATTTTGTATAATGTATGTTCATTATATTCACTTCCTTTCTATGTGTGACCTCACAGTAACTGGTTGCCTACATAAGACCTGAACAAGATCAAACCAGTCAACATTTTTTTTTTTCATAGAGTAGAGAGGGACTCCTGAGCTTCCACCCATAACTGAGGAATTACGAATAGTTATAACTTCTAGGGAGGAAGAGTGTTTTCTTCAAAACTGTGGCCTCTGGTAAGCCAACCAACCCTGCTCCAGTGAATGACACCACATCTATGAGTCCATGGACAGTGAAAACTGGACTCAGTGGATTACTGAAGAAAAAAAGAGGACATGAAGGGGAGCAGATTTCTTTATTTTAAAATTGTATTTTGTGACAATTTTATGTATATATACAATGAGATTTTGACAGCTGAATACACACATGCAATGTATTTTGAGCATATTTACCACCATTATTCTCTTTCTCCCTCCTCCTACTGTTGAACCCTTATTAATTCGAACAACTTCCCCCTCCACCTTTTATGTTTTATTTAAAAATTTCTATTCATTGAGTTTATGATTGGCCTGGGAGAGCAGGACATACTCACAGTAGTTTGAGTAACTTAACATTGGTTATACCACTGAGGAAAACTAATTATTTTATTCTTTTATTTTTTTATTTTATTGGAAATTGATTTTCTCATACAATACATCCTGGTTATAGTTTCCTCTCCCTCAACTCTTCCCAGTTTCTTCTCACATTACCCCATATCCCAGCACTCGGGAGGCAGAGGCAGGCAGATCACTGTGAGTTCGAGGTCAGCCTGGACTACATAGCAAGTCCAGGGAAGCCAGAGCTGTTACAAAGAGAAACCTTGTCTCGAAAAACCAAAAAAAAAAAAAGAAAAAAAAAAAAGAACAGGCTTCTACGATAGCAACCAAAGTGATAATATGAAATATAAACAGTTGAAGCAAAAGCTAGCATATTGAAGTTGGACTCAGCAATCCAACAGCAACAGATTTATGAGTATAACAGAATATCATTAGGAGTCATTTTATTGATGTAGAATTAATTTTTTTAAGACCAGTAGTCTCTGGATTTACCCTAGTGTCTGGGCAATCTAGTCTCTGGTTCTTGGTTACTTAAGTAGTGCTAGGTATGGGTTTCCTCTCAGGGAGTGGGTCTTGAGTCAAACCAGATATTGGTAGCTACTCAACAAAAGTTCTCTTCCACCATTTCTCTAGCATATTTTGCAGGCAGAACAGAATATAAGTCAAAGAATTTGTGGATGGGTTGCTGATGTTTCTCTTCAGGCAGCCTGCAGTGTACCTTTCTGTACCCAAGAGACTAGAACATAGGGGTGAATGCTCCATGTAGGCACTAGCTTGATTTCTCCATTTTCAATGAGTTGTGTGGGTATTGTCTTAGCAACAGCCTGGATTGTTTGAAAATTTCCATGGGACCCCCTCTTCCCCCCACCTGCCTTGGTCAACAACTCAACTGGATGCAACCCAGTCCTGCCACTGGAAGCCTCATCTGATAATAAGAGATAGCCAGCTGAAACTGTATTCCCCATCACTAGGAATCCTCATTAGAATCCCCTTCATAGATTCCAAGAAGTTTCCCCTGGACTAGGTTTGTACACTGCCACCTCAAATGCCATCCAAGTCCAACCATCTCTCCTTGCAATCTCTCCCTCCTCTCAAACCATTCGCCCAACATGATCCTCTGATTCTGTCCTCATCCGCTGGTGATCCTCATATAAAATCTATTCTATTTCTCCCTACCTGGGAGATCCAATCATCTCCCCTGCCCAGACTCCTCCTTTTTACCTAATCATTCTGGCATGCTTTTTTTTTTTTCTGGGTCTGATTTACCTCAATTTGGTTGATTTTTTTTCTAGTTCCATCAATTTGTTGGCACATTTCATGTCTTTTTTTTTTTCTTTTTTAAGCATCTGTGTAATACACCATTGTAAAAAATGCACCACAAGTGATTTTATCCATTTTTCTTTTAAGGGACATCGAAGTGGTTTGCAGTCACTGGCAATAATGAATTAAAGCTATGGTGAATATAGTTGAGAGAGTATCCTTGTGATAGCATAAAGTATCCTTTGGATATATTCCCAAGAGTGGTATAGCTAGTTCTTGAGGTAAATCAATTCCCAATTATCTGAGGAACTATCATATTGATTTTCAAATTGCTATACAAATTTGTATTGCCACAAGCAACGGAGTATTCACCTTACTCCAAATTCTTGCCAGCATGAGCTGGCACTTGTGTTATTGATCTAAGGCATTTTGACAGGTGTAAGGTGGGTTTTCAAAATAGTTTTGGTTTGCATTTCCCTGATGGCTAAGGATAATGAATATTTAAGTATTTCTCAGCTATTTGAGTTTCCTCTATTGAGAATTCTGTTTAGTTCTATACCCCATTTTTAATTGGGTTATTTGGTTTTTGATTTCTTTTTTTTTTTTTTTTAGTTCCTTATATGTTTTAGATATTAGTCCGTTATTGGATGTGGAGTTGGTAAAAAATATTTCCCATTCTGTAGGCTGCCTCTTTGTCTGATTGATAGTGTCCTTTGTCTTACAGATGCTTCAGTTTCATGAGGTCCCATTTATTAATCCTTGATATTAGTGTCTGTGCTCTGGGAGTACTGTTCAGAAAGTCATCTCCTAAGGCAACGTATTCAAGGTTATTCCCCACGTTCTCTTCTATCAGGTTCAGTGTATTTTGTTTGATATTGAGGACTTTGATCTACTTAGAGTTGAGTTTTGTGAAGAGTGATAAATATGAATCTATTTTCATTTTTCTACATGCAGCTGTTCAGCTTGTAGTACAACTTAAGTTAAAAATGATGAAACCTAGTGGAGTGTGGTGGTACAACATTTAATTCCATCACTGGGGAGGGAGGGCAGGTGGATCTCTGAGTTCAAGGCCAGCCTGGTCTACAAAGTGAGTTCCAGGACAACCAGGATTGTTACACATAGAAACTCTGTCTCAAAAAAAAAAAAAAACAAAAACAAAAACAAAAACAAAAAACAAAACAAAAAAAAAACAACGGGGAGAATTCTGGTATTTCTTTCATTTTCAGGATTTTTTTAGTTATCCTTTAATTTTTGTTTTTCCATATGAAGTTGAGAATTCTGTTTTCAAGATCTGTAAAAAATTGTGTAGGAATTTTGTTGGGGATTGCACTGACTCTTACTTTTGGGAGGATGGGCATTTTTTTTTTCCTGTTAATCCTAGCAATTTATGAGAGTGGGAGATCTTTCCATCTTCTGATTCTTCAATTTCTTTCGACAATGCCTTAATGATTTAATCATACAGATATTTCACTTCCTTGGTCATATTTACCTCAAAACATTTTATATTATTTGAGGCTATTGTGAAAGGTGTTGTTTCCCTAATTTCTTTCTGGGTCTATTTGTCATCATAGGTAGGGAAGCTACTGATTTTTTTTTTTAAAGTTAATCTTGTATTTAGCTACTTTGCTGAAAGTATTTATCAGCTGTAGGAGTTCCCTGGTGGAAATATTAGTGTCCCATATGTGTGCTTTCATATCATCTGCAAATAACAGTATTTTGATTTCTTCCTTTTTCACTTGTTTTTGCTTGATCTCCTTCAGTTGTGTTAGTGCTTTAGCTAAGGCTTGAAGTACTGTGTTGAATAGACATGGAGAGAGTGGTCAACCTTGTCTTGTCCCTGATTTTAGTGGAACTGATTTGTGTTTCTTTACATTCAATTGGAGGTTGGCCATAGGCTTGCTGTAAATTGCCCCATGTATCCCTGCTTTCTCCAGGAGTTTTATCATGAAGGGATGTTGAATTTTGTCAAAGGCCTTTTCTGCATTTATGAAATAATCGTTAGTGTTTTCTTTCAGTTTGTTTATATCTGCATCTCTGAGATGAAACCTACTTGATCATGTTGAATGTTCCTTTGTGTTCTAGGATTCTGCTTGCATTTATTTTGTTGAATAATTTTGTATCTGTGTTAATAAGGGTAATTGTTCTGTAATTCTTTCTTTGTTGAATCTTTATGTGCTGGGATAGCTGTGGCCTCATGAAATGAAATGGGCAACATTCCTTCGGTTTCTATTTTGTGAAACAATTTGAGGAGTATTGTCATTAACTTTTTTTTTAAAGCAAGCATGGTAAAATTCTGTGCTAAAACCACCTGGCTTTGGGATTATTTTGGATTGTGAGACATGTAATGACTGTTTCTGTTTCACTAGGGACTACATGTCTATTTAAGTTGTTTATCTGATGTTGACTCAACATTGGTAAGTAGTATCTATCGAGAAAGTGTTCTATTTCTATTAGATTTTCCAAATTGGTAGGGTGGTAAATGTTTTTAAAGTATGACCTAATGATGCCTGTTACAACTTTGTCTGTTATCATGTTCTCCTTTTTGTTTCTGATTTTTTAAAACTTGGATCTTTTCTCTCCCCACCTTTAGCTACTTTGGATAAGGGTTTGTTTATTTTGTTGATTTTTCTCAAAGAACCAACACTCTAAATCATTGCTCATTTATATTGTTTCTATTTTATTGATTTCTGTCCTCAGTTTGATTTTTCTTTTTTTCTTTTTTATTTTTTGTTGTTTTGGTTTGTTTTTTGTTTTTGGTTGTTTGTTTGTTTGGTTTTTGCCATCTCCTCCTCCTGAGTGTGATAAGTTTTTTATTCTAGAGCTTTTAGATATGTTGTTAAATTGGTAGTGTGAGATCTCTCCATTTTTTTTTTATGTAAGCATTTAGTGCTATGAACTTTCTTCTTAGCACTGCTTTTATTGTGTTCTATAAGTTTCGATATGCTGTGTAGTGTATTCATTTTCATTGAGTTCCAGACAGTCTTTAATTTCTTTATTCTGCATTGAGTTTCCATTTTTCATTCAATACAGAGTTGTTCAGTTCCCATGAATTTGTAAGATTTCTGTTTCTGTTGTTAATATCTCCCTTTGATCTGTGGTGGTCTGAAAGGATGCAGGGAATTATTTCAATTTTCTTGTGTCTGTTGAGATCTGGTTTGTTTACAAGCATGTGATTACTTTTGGAGAAAGTTCCATGAGGTGCTGAGAAGGTATATTATTTTGTGTTTGGGTGAAATGTTCTGTAAATATCTGTAAATATGAGTTAGCTCTAGTATTTCTAAATTTTTTTTTTTTTAGTTTTGAGTTCTTTTTTTTAACTTTATTTTTTATTTCTTTAAGTTACATCTCAATTGAAATCCCCTCCCTACCCCGCCTCCAGTCCCACCCTCCCACCCTCTTCTGCCTCAACCCACCCATCCCCTTCCTTTAAGTTTAAGATATATCTTTTCCCCCCAACAGCTCCCCCTTTCAGTCCAACAAATGGCTCTTGCTCTTATAATAATAAATACAATACAAAACAACAGAGGTAATTAGGCCAAAATTATGAGAGTTATATGGCTTGGCATACAATCCCAATGTCCAGTCTATATGTATTTGGCACCTGACTTCAACATTCTACTGTCGTCCTATCTCCATGAGTTTAAAGTTCTATATCCAACTCAACTTTCATCACAATTTAAAAAGCATCTTCTTAGAACACCCTCTTGATTCCCAAACAACTCAAAATTTAACTATGAGACTCTAGCTATCTATTCTTCAACCACCTCAGAGACCTGAGAGGGACAAATATATCTGATTATATAGGAAGTGCAGGGCTGCAGCTTCCCAAACTAAGAAATGACATACCAGTGGCTGCCTGGACAGCTCCCATTTTCTCTCCATACATTACAGCATCAATCTTCAGTCATTTGGCCCCATTTCTCTGACAGACATTGATTGTAGAGCAGGGGTTATGAAGGACTCGCCTACCCTGTCTTGGCAGAGCTAGGCTGTCGACTTACCTGCTTCCAAGTTTTGTCCTTTTTGGACAGCAGTCTGTCTACAGTTGAAGCAAGGGGTTTTTCTACCCTGTCTTGGCAGAGTTAGGCTGTCGACTTCCCCACTACCAAGTTTTGTCCTTTTTGGACAGCAGTCTGTCTGCAGTTGGTGCAAGGGGTTTTTTCATACCAAGAGAAAGGCTTGCCACCAATTCAACCATCTTACAGTGGAGGTTCTTCGATGCTTATCCTCTACTTGGAGTAGAATAGGGTTGCCGTCAGGCGCTGATATGTCTCGATATAAAAAAAATCTTGATTTAAGATAACATCTTTGAATGCCATATTCTGCAGATCTCAAGGGGTTTTTGAAGATGCCCTATCCATCTCTTGTATTTAGATAAGCAAATGTTGCTTGTCTCTTAGCAACTTGAATACTGGGTAGTTTAGAGAATATCTGTGATAGACTGTCATAGTAGCCAACAAAGAGACATGTTTGCATGACTAGGAGTTTGTTTTAACTATCCTAGACCATTTTAGACGGTTGGTATCAAGAGGTCAAAGCTTCACATTTTATTTTTAAGTATCTCTAGGTATGATACCATTGGGAAGCATTACCTTTAAATTTGTATCAATATACAAAGATCTATTCAATTGTGGTTAAATATACTCTTTACTATGTATCAATATACCAAGATCAATGCCTATGTAGCCCAATATAATCTTAATATTACGTCCATATGCAAGGGTCAATACCATTGTGGCCAACTATAATCTTAATTTTGTATCAATATACAAAGATCAATACCGATGTAATCCAATACAATCTTATTTTTGCACAATAAACAATGGTCAATACCACTTTAGCCAAATAAACTACTAATTTTGTATCAATATACAAAGGTATAAGGGCATATTCAATAATCTGCCCCTTCTTCTTGGACCTTCCTGTGCTATGTCTATATCTCATTTTTCTCAAGCCCATGCACTCCTACATAGGAGAGGAAGGATACAGAAAAGGAAAAGTAGGAATTCCCTGGGGCTAACCTCCAAAACCCATTAAGACAGGACCATTTATCAGCTTGTAGTCTCTTCCCCTACATAACAGAGTTTTCAGTTATCCTTCAAATAACCAAAAAGATGGGCGGAGAAACACCCTCCCCACCCTCTGGGCATGGGACGTCGCTCTCTTAAAGTGACTTCCTGCTGATTTCGGTCGTAGTAGACCTGTTTGGGGCCCCAACCAAAATGGGAAAAATGATTAAAAATGTTAGTACAATCCTTTTATGTTCAGTCCTTCTGTTCTCAGCTGTTTAGATGACCTAAGGGGTTTGTAGGCAGAAGCTGATCTTGCAGGCTTCACTGAGGTTCCGGCTGGGGCATTGTGTAGAGCTGAACGGTCCCAGCGACACTGGATTGCAGTGGTGCTTGCAGGCCCCCGATGGAGACAGCTATTGAGGAAGTCTGCCAGGCAGAATCAACTGGGTCACTCATCCTCCTTGGTGCCTGATTCTGCTCTCTGCTGAGGGTTCCGCTGTCCGCCGTCCCCGGGCTCCCCTAATGGACACTTCGATTCTCCTGGAACGATAAGAACAGAGCCCTGCCCCAATCCCAACCCTAGGACAATTGCCCTCTTTTTTTTTTTTTCTGGGGGTGGGATGGGGGGGGCTAGGTAGTACTTCTCCTGAAGCAAATTTGGCCTTCTGACAACATACAAAGCGTTATCTTTCAATCCGGGTTAAAGAAGAAATCATTCTGTCACCTTGGAGCTAAACCAGCTCTAGTGTATATATTTTGAGATCCCAAAGGACAATCTGCCTGCATCGAGAAGGCCTTTTGTAAGTAGCCTCCAAACCTAGGTCCCTCCAAATCCCATGTGTGTGTCTCTGAACTCTAATTATTGGGAACAGGGACCTGTGTTTCTCATCTGAAGGGATCAAAGATGTGTTCCACCACTCCTGGATCGAAGTCTTTCTCTATTTAGAGTTTACCCTGCATCAGGCTGACCCTGAGCTCCGGGATCTGCCTCTTTCTGTCTCCAGTGTGCTGGGAGCTGGGACCAAGGGTGTACTCTTCTTGAATGGTGGGACCAAGAGTATGCACCCTCACCACCCCGCTCCGTATGACTCCAGAGTACATAAGACCACCAACTCTAAGGTGCCCCCCCCCAGTCTCCGCTGAAGTCAAAGGCATGGGCCAATACCGCAATTCTCTTGTATTTTACCTTAGCTCCACGTCTTCTCTACACCTGGAGGTCTGCAAATCCAGGCCGAATGGCTGTATCCTCTGTTCCATTCACAGTGTTTCAGCCCTGCCCCCTGCCTTTTTTTTTTCTTTTTTTTTTAGTTAATAAATTTATTTGTTTGTTGCTTCAGGTTACATCCTTATCATATTGTCCTCTTTTCCCGCTTCCCAGCCCCACCCTCCCATGCTCTACCCCCTGACCCTTCCGTCTTGTTCCTCTGGGGTGGAGTGTCCCTGCCTAACAGTCTCTCACCACAGATGAGGAGTCATATGAGGGCCAAGAGCCTCTTCATTCACTGGGGGCCTAAGAGGCAGTACTGCCAGTGACTGGTGTCTCATTGCTACTGGGGGAATACTAAAAAAAAAACCAACAAACACACAAACCCACAAAAACAAAGAATATCAACAAAAAAAGAGAGGAAAAAGAGAAGGGAAAAGGAAAGAGAAAAAAAGAAAAAAAGAATGAAAAAGAAAAAGATAAAAAAAAATTATGTCCTTGTTCCTTTTGATGTGTTGGTTGTAGTACAGATATCCTGTACGATATAGTTAAAATCCTACTATAAGTGAATAGATGCCATGTGCATCATTCTGAGACTGGGCTAGCTCACTCAGGATGAGCTCCTCTAGATCCATCCATTTGGTTGCAAATTGCATGATTTCATTGTTTCTGATAGCTGAGTAATATTCCATTGTATAGATGTACCACAATTTTTTAATCCATTCTTCAGTTGAGGGACATCTGGGCTGTTTCCAATTTCTAGCTATTACAAATAAGGCTGCTATGAACATAGATGAGGAGACTTCCCTATGTCTCCGTGAGAGGTCCTTTGGGTGTACACCCAGAAGTGGTATGGCTGGGTCTTGAGGCAAGGTTATTCCTAGATTTCTAAGATATCGCCAGAGAGACCTCCATAGTGGTTGCACAAGCCTGCACTCCCACCAGCAATGGAGTAGGGTACCCCTTTCTCCACACCCTCGCCAGCATGCACTATCATTTGAGCTCTTTATTTTAGCCATTCTAACAGGTGTTAGGTGGAATCTCAGGGTAGTCTTGAGTTGCATTTCTCTGATGATTAAGGATGTTGAACATTTCTTCAAGTGTCTCTCAGCCCTTAGGGATTCCTCCTTTGTGAATTCTCTATTTAGCTCCATCTCCCATTTTTTGATTGGATTCTTTGGTTTCTTGGCATTTAGTTTCTTGAGTTCTTTGTAGATTTTAGATAATAGCCCTCTATCAGATGTGGGGTTGGTGAAGATTTTCTCCCAGTCTGTTGGCTGCCGTTTTGTTTGAATGACAGTATCCTTTGCTTTACAGAAACTTTTCAGTTTCATGAGGTCCCATTTATTGATTGTAGATCTCAGGTCCTGAGCTGTTGGTGTTCTGTTCAGGAAGTTGTCACCTATGCCAATGAGTTCGAGGGTTTCTCCTACTTTTTCTTCTAGTATCTTTAGTGTGGCTGGCCTTATGTTAAGGTCTTTGATCCACTTGGAATTAAGTTTTGTACAAGGTGATAGGTATGGGTCTAATTTCATTCTTTTGCATGTGGACATCCAGTTGGACCAGCACCATTTGTTGAAGATGCTGTCCTTCTTCCATTGTGCGTTTTTGGCTTCTTTGTCAAAGATTAGTTGGCCATAGGTGTGTGGATCCATGTTTGGGTCTTCAATTCGATTCCATTGATCCACTGGTCTGTTTCTATACCAGTACCATGCTGTTTTTATTACTGTTGCTCTGTAGTACAGCTTGAAGTCTGGGATGGTGATACCTCCAGATGTTTTTTCATTGGACAGGATTGATTTAGCTATTCTGGGCTTTTTGTTGTTCCATATGAAGTTGAGACTAGCTTTTTCCAGGTCTATAAAGAATTGTGTTGGTGTTTTGATAGGAATTGCATTAAATCTATATATTGCTTTTGGTAGGATAGCCATTTTTATTATGTTGATCTTACCTATCCATGAGCATGGGAGATCTTTCCATCTTCTAAAGGCCTCTTCCATTTCTTTCTTCAGGGTCTTGAAGTTCTTGTTATATAGGTCCTTTACATGCTTGGTTAGAGTTACCCCCAGGTATTTTATGTTGTTTGTGGCTATTGTGAAGGGGGTTGTTTCCCTTATTTCTTTCTCGGTATATTTGTTTGTTGTATAAAGAAGGGCTTCTGATTTTTTTGAGTTAATTTTGTATCCAGCCACCTTGCTGAAGTTGTTTATCAGCTGTAAGAGTTCTTTGGTGGAATTTTTGGGGTCACTTATGTATACTAACATATCATCTGCAAATAGGGATAATTTGACTTCTTCATTTCCAATTTTTATCCCTTTGATCTCCTCTAGTTGTCTTATTGCTCTAGCAAGGACTTCAAGTACTATATTGAAGAGATATGGTGAAAGTGGACATCCTTGTCTTGTCCCTGAGTTTAGAGGAAATGCTTCAAGCTTCTCTCCATTTAATTTGATGTTGGCTACTGGCTTGCTGTATATTGCCTTTATTATTTCTAGGTATGGTCCTTGTATGCCCGTTCTCTCCAGAACTTTTAGCATGAAGGGGTGTTGGATTTTGTCAAATGCTTTTTCTGCATCTAGCGAGATTATCATGTGGTTTTTTTCTTTCATCTTGTTTATGTGGTGAATTACATTGATAGACTTTCGTATATTGAACCATCCCTGCATTCCAGGGATGAAGCCTACTTGATCATGGTGTATGATACTTTTGATGTGTTCTTGAATTCGGTTTGCTAGTATTTTATTAAGTATTTTTGCATCTATGTTCATGAGGGAAATTGGTCTGAAGTTCTCTTTCTTTGTTGGGTCTTTGTGTGGTTTAGGAATCAGAATGACAGTGGCCTCATAGAATGAGTTTGGCAGTGATCTTTCTGTTTCTATGTGGTGGAAGAGTTTGAAAAGTAATGGTGTTAGTTCCTCTTTGAAGGTCCGGTAGAATTCCGTGCTAAAGCCATCTGGCCCTGGGCTTTTTTTGGTTGGGAGATTATTAATGACTGTTTCTATTTCCTTAGGTGTTATTGGGCTGTTTAAGCTGTTAATCTGATTTTGATTTAGTTTTGGTAGGTGGAATTTATCGAGGAAATTGTCCATTTCGCTTAGGTTTTCAAATTTAGTGGAATATAGATTTTTAAAGTAATGTCCGAATATTTTCTGGATCTCCTCAATGTCTGTTGTTATTTCTCCCTTTTGATTTCTGATTTTGTTGATTTGTGTTCTTTCCCTTTGCCTTTTAGTTAATTTGGCTAGGGGTCTGTCTATTTTGTTGATTTTCTCAAAGAACCAACTCTTGGTTTCATTGATTCTTTGTATAGTTCTTTTTGATTCTAAGTTGTTGATTTCAGCTCTAAGTTTGATGATTTCCTGTCTTCTGCTCTTCTTGGGAGTGTTTGTTTCTTTTTTTTCCAATTCACCCAGCTTAGCTGTTAGTTCACTAATATGAGCTGTCACAATTTTCTTTTTGAAAGCACTTAGTGCTATGAACTTTCCTCGTAGCACAGCTTTCAATGTATCCCATAGGTTTGGGTATGTTGTGTCTTCATTGTCGTTGGATTTTAAGAAGTCTTTGATTTCCTTCCTTATTTCTTCCCTGACCCAGTGGTCATCCAGTAAGGAGCTGTTCAATTTCCATGTGTGTGTAGGCTTTCTGTTGATTCTTTTACTGTTGAAGACCAGCTTTATTCCGTGGTGGTCTGATAAGATACAAGGTGTTATTTCAATTTTCTTGTATCTACTGAGACTATCTTTGTGACCAATTATGTGGTCGATTTTGGAGAAGGTTCCGTGGGGTGCTGAGAAAAAGGTGTATTCCTTTGTGTTTGGGTGAAACGTTCTGTAGATATCTGTTAGGTCCATTTGTTTCATGATCTCTGTTAGACTCAGTATTTCTCTGTTTGTCTTCTGTCTTGATGATCTGTCCTTTGTTGTGAGTGGGGTGTTGAAGTCTCCCACTACTAATGTGTTGTGATCGACGTGCGCTTTAAGTTTTAGAAGTGTTTCTTTTACGAAAGTAGGTGCCTTTGTATTTGGGGCATAGATGTTCAGTATTGAGATTTCCTCTTGATGAATATTCCCTTTAATGAGTATATAGTGCCCTTCTTTGTCTTTCTTCATTAACTTCAGTTGGAAGTCTGTTTTGTTTGATATTAGGATGGCTACTCCAGCTTGCTTCCTGGGTCCATTTGCTTGGAAAACCTTTTCCCAGCCCTTTACTCTGAGGCAGTGTCTATCTTTTGTAGTTAGATGTGTCTCTTGTATACAGCATAAGGAAGGGTCTTGCTTGCGGATCCACTCTGTAAACCTATGTCTTTTTATTGGGGAGTTGAGTCCATTGATGTTGATGGATATTAGTGACCTGGGGTTGTTATTTCCCATTAGTTTGGTATAGGTGGTGGTCCTGTTCCTCTTTTGGTTTAGTTGCTGATGGGTTTTCTATTCCCTTTGTTTTCTTGGGTGGAGTTTTCTTCTCTGGGTTGGGATTTTCCTTCTAGGATTTTCTGTAGGGCTGGGTTTGTGGGTAGATATTGTTTAAATTTAATTTTGTCATGGAATATCTTGTTTTCTCCATCTATGTTGATAGAGAGTTTTGCTGGGTAAAGTAGTCTGGCTGGGCATCTATGATCTCTTAGGAATTGTAGTATATCTGACCAGGCCCTTCTAGCTTTTATCGTTTCTGGGGAGAAGTCAGGTGTAATTCTGATGGGTCTGCCATTGTATGTGACTTGACCTTTTTCTCTTACAGCTTTTAATATTCTTTCTTTGTTCTGTACATTTGGGGTTTCAATTATTATGTGGCGAGAGGAGTTTCTTTTCTGGTCTAATCTGTTTGGTGTTCTGTATGCCTCTTGGATTTTTATTGGCATCTCTTTTTTCAGGTTTGGGAAGTTTTCCTCTATGATTTTGTTGAAGATATTTCCTGGACCTTGGAGTCGGGAGTCCTCTCTTTCCTCTATACCTGTAATTCTTAGTTTCCGTCTTTTCAATGAGTCCTTGATTTCTTGGATGTTGTGGGTGAGAGATTTTTTAGCCTTCTCATTTTCTTTGGATGTTGTACTGATTTCTTCCACTGAATCTTCCATGCCTGAGATCCTGTCTTCCATCTCTTGCATCCTATTGTTGATACTCACATCCGTAGTTCCTGTTCTCTTCCCTTGGTTCTCCACTTCCTCTTTTAACTCTGACTGTGTTTTCTTTATTGTTTCTATTTCTATTTTCATGTCTTGTATGGTTTTGTTCGTTTTGTACATTTCCTTCTCCAGCTTGCTTGTTTTTGTATGAAAATCTTTCATGGCTTTTTCCTTTTCCTGTTCAAGCTCTGTCACCTTGGCTTGGAGCTCTTTAATGGTGTTCTTCCTTGTTTTGATTTGTAGAATTGTGGTTTCTTTGAATTCCTTCATAGATTTAAGTTCTTCTTGCAGGGACTCTATCACTTTCCATACTGCAGAATTGTCAATGTTTTCATGTGTTTCTGTTGGTGTGTGGTCATCCAAATTGGATGATCTAGGGTGGTTCTGCTTTGTTGGAGTCATGATTCCTTGATTTCTATTTTTTTTTGACCTTTCGCCATTGGATGCATTTAGCTGTCTGTTTTCTGTGCTTGGAACCACAGTGGATGATATGGTGCAGGGGACGAGTTACTTGGCTATCTGTCGTTGCTTACAGGGGGCTTTCAAGGTCACTGTGGTTTTAATGGCCAGAGGCACTGTGATCTGGTGCAGCCTATTCCCAGGATGTGAGTAATGGACCAGGATTGTTTCACTGCTCCCAATTCAGACTTCTCTATGTTGCACTCTGAGTTATCAGCCTGTAATGGTTCTGATGGTATGGGCCTGTTTGCCCAGGCACAGATTCTGTGGGCTTTGTTTGTCGTCCCGGAGGCTGACAGGGTCTGGCTCCACACCTGATATGTCTGGATTTTCCAGGATACAGCTATGGTCCCGATTTCTGGTTTCTCTCTAGTCTTCTCGCCACAGGGCTGGACCCTCTGCCTAATTCCCTTCTTGTCTGCGCCACCACGGGTCCCGTGGGTACCCCAAGCCCCGGATCCTCCGGCTGCCTGAGTGCACCTCTTGTCCCAGCAGCTCCGCCGTGGGTGCACGGACCCCTGGCCCCACCCACGCCTGTCTCTCTCCCCAGATGACCTGCCGTGGACTGGCGGGGATTTGTCCCTGCCAGCCGTGCTCTCTCCCCAGCTGCGCTATAGTGAGTGTGCGAGATTTGGCCGCTCCAGCCTGCTTTTGTGTTCCCTGCTTCCTGTGCTCTCTCGGAACCTCCCGCCCTCCGCTTCATGAGCGGCTGCGGACCACCCGCTGAGCCCCCTGTTTGTTCCTTGCTAAGGCTTCCACTATCTCGCAACCTTTTCTAAGTGGGTATAAGTTCAACCTGATGTGTGGGGAGCCCAATAGGACAGCGATCTATGGCCAAATGGACCCTGATTCTGCCTGCTGTAAGTTGGGATCGATCTTACCAGGCGCCTCACCAAATGGGAGTTCCCGAATCCCACGTTTAGTGGCCTCCGTGTCTGTGAGAGATGGGAGGAGCCTTGCCCTGGGACTTTTAACAGTCCCTTGGGAGCTGTGAGTGTTCCCGGGGGGGGGGGGGGGGTCTAGCCCCTCCGGTTTTTGCACAGTGCCCAATAACTCTGTGTTTTTTATGGCTCTTTTTTCCCCCGCGTTCAGAATGCATCAGTGTAGGTCGCCGCCATCTTCGCTCCCGTATTTCTAAATTTTGTTTTTTGTTTTTCTAGACAACTTGTTCATTGGTGCAAATTGGGTACTGAAGATTCTCACTATCAGTGTGCGAAGGTCAAAGTGTGATGTGAGTTATAGTAATGTTTCTTTTACAAATTTCAGTGCCCTTGTGTTTGGAGCATAGATGTTGAGAATTAAAATGTCATCTGGGTGGATTTTCCCTTTGAATATGTAGCATCCTCCATGCTCTCTATTGATTAATTTTGGTTTGAAGTCTATTTTGCTAGATATTAAAATGATTACATGATCTTGCTTCTTAGATCCATTTACTTGGAATATCTTTTTTGAACCCTTTACCCCGAGGTAATGTCTGTCTTTGAAGCTGGCATGTGTTTCTTTGATACAGCAAATGGATATATCCTGCTTTTACATCCATTTTGTCAACAAGTATTTTTATTGGGGAATTGAGACCATTGATGCTAGAGATATCAATGGCCAATGATTATTGATTACTGTATTTTATTATCATTGCTGTTTTTGGTGGTACTGGTGGTGGTGGTAATGGTGATGATGTGTGTGCACTTCTCTTCTTTTTGATTTCTTGGTATGAGATTATTTCCTATGTTTCATGGGTGTAGTTAACCTCTGTGGATAAAACTAATGCTAGACAGGACTTGATAAATGCCTTGGCATATGAAAATGCAAATGCTGAATGTCAAAGGTTAATTAGACCATTGAAAGCCGGAGGAGCCCCAGTAGATGAATGGATAAGAGAAACAGCTGATATTGGTTTTCAGGAGCATCAGAACTAATGTCATAGCACAAGCAGTTGCTAGGGCTCTTAACGAGTGCTTTAAAAATGGTGAACTTGGTCATTTCCAAAGATATCGTAATGCTGAAACCTCCAGAACTTGAAATGATAGGTGCTTGGACTCTGCAGAACATGGTTGTAAAAGGGAATGAATGGCTTCTGATAGCAATAGAAGGTTAAGGTCTCCAGGATTTTGCACTCATTGTGGAAGAGGTTTGTAGACCTGAAAACAGATGTCAGAGGTATCCCCTTGCAGGGAAACGAGGGGAGGGGCCTACCAGTTCAGGCTTCCCAAAACAAACAATATGAACCACCAGCCGTCATCATCCAACCAGATGGAAACAAACAGGCAGGAAGAACAAAATTAACTGTTGTTGATCTTTTACAGGCTACTGAAGATACTGCAGCTTTAGATTTGACCACAGATGAATCTAAAACATCCAAAATAGATGAACGTTATATGTTAACTACTGGTTTTTATGGTCCTTTACCATCAGGGACAATAGGATTAATATTTGGAAAAAATGGATTAACTTGTCAAGGATTCTTTATTCATCCAGGTATTATAGATGGAGACTTCAAGGAAGAAATTAAAATTATGACATCCATATGGAAAGAGATGACAATTAATGCAGGGGAAAAAATTGCCCAACTGCTACTGTTTCCTTATGCAAGGTTGTTCCAATAGACAGAACAGGAGCAGCTGAAAATACTGAAAAATGTGTATTCATTTATAATGGCTGCTTAAAGATTGACAGCTGCGCAATGAATTAAATATAATATAAATACTGGCTAAACAATTTAATTATTTCCACAAATGGCACCCAACGTAATTTATTTATTTATTTATTTTTACAAACCTCCTTAAGTTGGAGTTTTCCTTCTAGCACTTTTTGTAGGACTGGATTTGTAGATATTGTTTAAATGTGCCTTTATTGTGGAATATTGTTTAAATTTGGCCTTGTTGTGGAATATTTTATTGTCTCCATCTATGGTAATTGAAAGTTTTTCTGGATGTAATAGTCTGGTCTGTCATCTCTGGTCTCTTGGAGTCTGCAACACATCTGTCCAGACCCTTCTGGCATTTAGAGTCTCCATTGTGAAGTCTGGTGTAATTCTAATGGTCTGCCTTTCTATGTTACTTGGTCTTTTTCCCTTGCAGCTTTTAATATTCTTTCTTAGTTCTGTATGTTTAGTGATTAGATTATTATGTAATGGTGGGACTTTAATCTATGATTCATTCTATTTGGTATTCTGTATGCTTCTTATACCTTTATAGGTATCCCCTTCTTTAAATTAGGAATTTTTTCTTAGATTTTGTTGAAAATGTTTTCTGAGCCTTTGAGTTGGGATTCTCTACTTCATCTATTCCTAATAGTCTTGGATATGGTCTTTTCAAAGTGTCCCAGGTTTCCTGGATGTTTTGTGCTAGGGGTTTTTGTTTGCTTGTTTTTGTTTTTGTAAGACAAAATTTTCTTTGATTGTGTACTTACACTGGTGTCTGTTAATCTGAGTTACACATGATTATAGGTCTAGGTTTAGGTGCTCATTTCTTGGTTGGTCTTTGCTGGTTGGGTATTTTCCTCTTTGGTTTCTTTTTCCTGTCTTGATTTTCAGATATTGTAATGGCTGAGTGCTTTCTCTTTTACTGTCCTGCTCAGCTGGTGGGTTCACAGTAAATACCTACTGATGTTGGAGGCTGGGATACTGGGATGGGCTAGGTGAGGGAAGGATGCAGGAGAAGGGTTTTTGTGGTCTCGTGGAAATGGGATCAAAGAGGAAAGGGAGACTACAGCAGGTTTCCTGCTACAGAGCTGGTGATGAGACTCAGGATATTTGATCTGAGAAGCAGAAGGAGAAGTTTAAATCCACCTTGAGCCTATTTGTTACCCAAACAAAATACATTATCATCTGAGAATACACACCTGCTGTTAGCCTGGTCAAATTTTCCAGAGTACTGTAAAATTTTCAGACAGCTGAGATGCAGCTTTGAGTCAAATACTTCTTGTACTATATTATCTTCCTTTTGAGTTAACAACCCCTAGTAATAATAATAGGTAATAATAATAAGTAATAATAACAATAAGTAATAATAACGGTAGTTATTATTATTACTATTGTTTTGAGAAGGTCTCACTTCTTACCTCAAATAAATATGTCTAAGCTGGTTTTTAACTCAATGCAATCTTCCTGTTTCAGTCTCAGGGAATGCTTAGTTTATAACTATGATCCACACCACCCAACTCTTTTGTCCATTTGATAGTTTGAATTCTGATCTTAGTCTTCAGCATCATCCTAAAGTTGAACATTGACCATGAGATCCAAATCCAAACTCTATAAAAAATTTTTGCATTGATTTTCTTCCCTCTCCCTTCCTCCCTCTGTTTGCAATTGGGTCTCCTGTTGTTTAGTTTGGCCTAGACCTAGAACTTTGAACTTCTGGTCCTCTGCTCTCTACTGTAAATTAAGCTTTACAAGCTTGTGTCCCCACAGCTGGAGATTTGTGCTGCTAGGCACTCATTCCAATAAAAGGTCGACATTCACAGTCCTTTATGCTCTGTTGGTTTGTTTGTTTAGTTTATGTATTTATTTTAGGATTTTTCTAGATATTCTTCAGTACTTTTCACGTTCGAGAATCTTTGTTCTCTAGGTAGTTATAGTAGGTTCCTGTAACTATAAGCACTTGTCCTGGGAATGCCCTTCAAGGGCTGTAATACTTTAGAGAAGCTCATTAACTCTACAAATTGTTTTATTATTTTCCCCCTAAAATATGAATTTCGCATTACTTGAAATCTGCACAATGACACACATTTGCATTCCAGTTTAAGCATTATCTCTGTGAATGCAAGTGTTTTCTCTTATGAGTAACTGACACCTCCCACAATGTTTATCTTCCTTGAACACCACATCTACTGTTTTCCATAGTAAATTGATTTACATGTTTATCAGGATGCTTTTTCCTTTCTCTTCACATTTACTTTCAATTTCTCTTGATTAGTTTAGCTAGCCTCCAGGCAAATGTACCCTCCAAAGGGAAAATAGTACTTGAGTTTGACAGAGCTTAGAAAATAAGATGAAAATAGGGAAGGCATTCTAGCAAAATGAAAGCTGCAGAGAAAGAAACATAACTATGGGAATAGGGAATATTACACAGACAATTTTGAGATTTAAAATGAAAGAACACTGAAAGTTAGGTAGAAATGCTAGCTATGGGTCACAAAAATAGCCTTGGATTTTAAACTGAAAAATTGAGTGATTATAGCTGCAGAGATACACACATTCACATACACAGGAATCCCATAGAAACACAAAAATGGAAGGCATAATATATATAAAAGACCTGTAAGGTCAAAAGAAGAAGAAAAATACTCTGACTCAACAATGTGAGACAAAGAATCTCCAAAGATGCTATTGGGTTCATTTTGTGTCAACCATGTACTGCTGGGCACGGCCTACCCTACCCTTTAGATGGTTTATTTCCCTAGTGGGATTCCCTTGAAGAAAACTATTTTTTTCTAGTGGTTATCATTTGGGGATTGCTTCTGGGTTAGGGAAAAGAGCCTATGTTCAATTCTTTAAGTACTGGAACCCCATCTAGTTCAGACCCATGCTGGCCCTAAGATTGCCACCATAGTCTCTGAAGTTTCTATGTGTATAGGTCCTGCTGTGTTTAGGAGGCCTTGCTTTCTTGATGTGCTCCACCCCCTCTGGTACTTACACTCTTTCCACTTCCTCTTCTGCAGAGTTTCCTGATGCCTAAGGGGAGGGGTTTGATGGGGATATCCCCATTAAGGACTGAATGTTCCAAGGTGTCTCATTTTCTTCAAACTGTCTGGCTATAGGTCTCCGTACTTGTTCCCATCTAATGCAGGAGGAAGCTTCTCTGATAAGGGCTTGCTTATCAAGGTTCTGATGTATGAATATTGTAGAATGTCATTAGGAGTCATTTTATTGCTACTTTAAAAAAAAACCCTCATCTGAAGTTGCTTGACATGGTATTTTAAGTAGAATGCTGTAGAAGTGGGATAGTGGAGGCAGTGAATGATAGAAAATAGATGTACAGCTTTGTATAAAAGTCTGAACTGAAATTCCAGGGGCCAGAAGTGAGCATTTTAAGGATGAAAAGGAAATACTATGAGGAGACCTTTTACCTCTAAGTGCAGAGGAAGTAGAATCCCTCATACGTAGTGGGAGAATACCTGGAGGATAAAGGATGCACCTGTGTTGTATGGGGTAAAGCAAAGACACTCTG
The DNA here is from genome assembly GCA_907164525.1 of Lophiomys imhausi. Classification (NCBI taxonomy): domain Eukaryota; kingdom Metazoa; phylum Chordata; class Mammalia; order Rodentia; family Muridae; genus Lophiomys; species Lophiomys imhausi. The sequence continues at coordinate 1,268,201 of CAJQZJ010017430.1, read as the reverse complement.
CTGATAACTCTGCCTGAGAGCTCAGTTGATGAGACCACACCCATTAGGGAGGAGCTATCGGGAACCAAGGAGACCACTATTTCACAGAGTGAAGGATGCTCTGTTGTTACTTTTTAGTTAACAAGTGACAGAAACTGAACTAGTTTAAACAATAAAGACTTTTGTCTTTCTTTGGTTTTTCTTTTAATAGTACACCTGGTACTATTAAATAGTACAGCTCAGGCTTTGTAAGTTCTTAGAGCTTCAGGGAAAACAACTGTGTTTCGGTTGAAGCAAGAACTTACTCTTGACCCTCTTCCTCCCTCCTCCCATCTCTGATCACTTCTGTTCACTTTAATGGCAGGAGACTTTGTCCTCGTGCTAAAAATGGTGGTTTTCGAATGCTTTGGAATAGCATCGCTGGAGAATTTTTCTAAAGAGGATCTGAGAGCCCCTCCAGTCTAATGGAGTCTGGAGAAGAGCTCTGATTGGCTTACTTTGGGTCATGAATATACCCCTGAATCATTCCCTGTGGTCACAGAAAGGGACAGGATAGTTACAGATCTCAGTGAATGAGAAGTGTTACCTCTGCCTGAGTCTCAGGTTCTCCCAGCATGCCTCAGGTTCTAGATGTTATCTTGGAATTCTTGGCCTCATAAAATCCCATCCCCCTTCCCCCTCCAATTTGGGCCAGCAGGAGGGCTTTTGTGTGGCCTGTTCTGCATTCTTGGCATACTCTATGACATTCCAAGTCTCAGCACATAAGGAATAAGTCATTTTCCTTCACCTACAGTCTGTAAAATCCTTCCACCCCTTATCCCACATGCGACTCCCTCTGGTCTCATTCTCTGAGGCTGTTGGACTCACCCAGGAACTCCAGTTCCCAAATAAACTGGCCCTTTTTACTCTAATTCAACTGGAATTGGCTTATTTCATCTGTAGACTTACACCAGCTATGTAATAACCAATCAAGAAGATAGCCATATTCTGAATTGTAAAGGGAAAGAAAGATAATCTGAATACAAAGGAAAAAATCACAGTTCTGACTTTTCCAGCTAAAAGAATTACTTTTATATTTATGTACAAGTCTCTCTCTCTCTCTCTCTCTCTCTCTCTCTCTCTCTTTCTCTGTGTGTGTGTGTGACTTCTGAAATATTTTTCTGAGCTCTATATATGTACATTGTCACATAACCTCTCAAACTTAACTAACTACTAAAATTCAATAAAAATCCTCTCAATTATTTACATCTAGGTAGCTGCAATGTTTACCACCAGTAGCTCCTATAATAAGCAGCAGGCCATATCATTAGAAATCATTAAACTAAAATAAAAACTGTGAGATGATAATAAAATAAAACAGTAACATGTTAAATGGGTGGACATCAATTGCTTCTTACACATCTGCGTTTCTAACCAAATAAAGATATCACCAAGATATGTTTACGTATCAAGGTAGAAACTTCAAAATGAGCAAAGGAAAAGACTCATAGCTTCAGGAAGCAGACTGGTTAGTATTCTACATGGGAATGAAAGACCCGGGTGAGGGAAGTTCCTCACCAACGCTCGGGATATCACGGCCGCCCAAAAACTCACAAGAGCCCATCTTGATGCAATCGCAAGAGGTTTATTTCAGGGGGATCAGTGCACTGAGGGTGCAACTCATATCCCACGCAGGGATAGAGGAGCAGCGGCCCCCAGTTGTCTGAGAGTAAAGATTTTATAGAGGAGCACCACAGATTAAGGGGGTGGGGGAAATCACAAGTGGAAAGTACCAACTCATTCTTTAGTTAAGTAGCAGGAAACACACCGTATACTTGTTTTTCTCAGGAATGAACCTAATCTTATTTTGCTATCTACTTTGTGGTCAGCCAGTTCCTGAAACCCTGGGGGGCCATGATAGTCATCTGCTTTGTGGCCAGCTAGTTCCTGGAACCTGGGGCTCATGACCCATGTGACCTACATTCTTGGTTCCACCCTTTTTATGGTCAGCTAAGTTCCTGGAACCTGGCGGCTGGCCTGGCTCTACTGCCGACTTAGGGGGTCTTTTAATAATTTTCCATTCCCTTCAGGAACAGGACACTATGAGCCTGGAACAATACCCTGGTCAGGTAAAAAAGCTAGTGATATTGCAAGTCATGCTCATCTATAGCAAAACTATGAAAAACACAAAATAACTAGGGAAAGCAGAAGTCATGGAGAAGAGGGAAAGCAACCAGGAGCAGAAGATTAGTAAAAGAAAAGGAGATAGAGAAGTACATGTGGGATTGTTGTATTCCTGTTCTGCCTACTGTATTTTAGTAAAAATTGCCTAAGTGATAACGTGTAAAATGGCAATTCTCCAGATATTAAGGGACAGAGAGACTTTTATTGAAGGCCTCAGATTCAAACCTCATGGAGAAGTGAGGTGCTAGTCATTGTATAAGAACAACTCTAAAGGTATATGATACTCAAGAACTATTAATTAGAAGTTGACTAGTATGTGATCTAGTATTACCTTGCATTCACTAAGTGTTAACTTAGTTAACCAAGATATAAAGGGTATTACCTTTTATAACTATCAATGTCTTGTTATACTGAAACATGAACATAGCAGACTACTCTAGACTATCCACATAGAAAAAAATAGACAATATTTATATGTCTTGATTGTTTCAAAGAATAGTATTGCTTTGTGGATTACCCCTTCTATTAATAGGTGAAATAAATTAAATATAACGTATCCAGACATGTTGAGTCTAGAGAACACAACTTATGAAGATCAAATCACCTGAGTTTTGAAAGAGTGAAACAATCGTCAAAAATGAGCTGGACAGTGGTGGCACATGCCTTTAATCCCAGCACTTGGGAGGCAGAGGCAGATGGATCTTTGTGAGTTCGAGGCCAGCCTGGCCTACAAAGTGAGTCCCAGGACAGCCAGGGCTATACAGAGAAACCTTGTTGTAAAAAAAAAAATTAATGAAATTATGTTGGGTGCCATTTGAGAAATAATTATTTACCATTTATATAAATATAAATATATTTAGTTGGTTCTGTAGCAATTAATCTTTAACCCAGTATTATAAATGACCACACACAGAGACACCACATGGATTTTAACAAGCCTTGGCCTAAATTGTGCAATCTTAGCCCATCTAAGCTAGCTCTTAATTCTACTACCCAAATATGACCCCATATATACATATGTCCCCTTGGACTATCATTCTCCATGCTATGCCAATGTTCCTGGCCATGTGGAATGAGGTTCCTTTTTCTAACCCGTGGTATGCTTCCTCTTCCCTGCTGCTCCTAGCTGGAATGCCTTCTTCCTGCTGCTGTCTGGAATGTATTAATCCTCTGTCTAAAGTGCAGGCTTCCTGTTCTAATCTCAGGAAGTCCCACCTTTCTCTGTCTTTGCCCAATATCAGGCCTCAGCATTTATTTTAACTAATCAGAGTCAATGTAAGTAACAGACAGCAAACAAGACCAATTAATTAACATTTAGAATGCTTAACACTACCCCAACACCTTGTCTCGAAAAACCAAAAGAAAAAAAAATCAAAGGTGTAAAATACATAGAGAATAAAAAAGCAATATTTATCAATAATAGTGATACTATAGATGTTAGCTTATATCTACGTAAAGGTGGTGTGTTTAGCATGGGACCAGAGAATCCAATAGTTCCACCCATGTACAACCTGGCTTTGAGCTTGTCCTTTGTGTTTTCAGTCAGAGCATATGTGAGCAAAACTGAACAAAACTTTGTTTTTATTTATTTATTTATGTGTGTTCATATATATATATATATATATAGAGAGAGAGAGAGAGAGAGAGAGAGAGATTATGTGTGTATATGTGCATATAGAGACCATACACTGACTTTTAATGTCATCATAAAGCCTTACACTGAACCTGGAATCCACGGATTCTCTTGCCTGCCTAGACAGTAAGCTTCAGAGACCCTGTATCTGCCTTCCCAGTATTGGTATTAGAGAGGTGTCCCCCTTGCTTCTTTTTATGCAGGTTTTGGGAATATTAAGTATGGATCTCATGCTTGTGTTGCAAGTTCTTTACCCACTGAGCCATTACCCTAAGCCCTAAAAATTCATTTTTATTCCGAGTACTCAATCCCAAAGCAACAGAAGCAACAGAGAACAAGTGTACCCAGTTCCCCAGTGTAGTCATTATTCTTCAACTAGGAGAAGTAAACGTTTCTAGACTTGGTCGTTGCCACACTAGAGTCCCTATCATAAGAAAAAAACAAGCAAAGCAACAACCACAAAACTCCCTTAACTTCCTTACAAATAAATTACCTTTATTTACTTGTCCTACACTGAAATATAATTCAGTCTGTCTTATATTTAGAAGTCAGTACTAAAGAGAGAATATGTCATACCATTGTCGTTCTGAAGTTTCTTCAGGCTAATCTGAAAGACAAAGTTCAACAAAATTTTGATCAATTTTCCGACACACGAAATTCCTGATAGGTAGTAAGCAATTAAGCACACTATGGCCCTATAAAAGACAAAAATGAAGAGAATGATGGAGATGCTAGAGTGAAGTTACTGGCAGAAGGGAACTACTTTTCCCAGATAGACTTTAGAAAGGTCATTTTTAGCGACAAATGAAGAAGTAGAAGTCAAACCCAGCATGTTTGGGACTGCTAAACCTCAGTGCTGAGGGAGGTCTAGCTATCAGATTCGGCTACATTCTTGCATGAAGGGATTTTGTATAAAGCCAAACCAAGATCACATTGAATGTAGACTATGCAAATGTAATGAAGACATGGACTGGGTCCTCAAATTCCCCTTTGGCAAACTTCATTTACATAAGAATTCACATTTCAGCCAGCATGACCTCAGAAACTGCCAAGCTAGCCTTTCCTCAAAGGCCAGTACTCTTGACTCTGAAAGAAAATGGGAGGAATTTATACACAAGCAGAGGTCCTATTTCAGCACAATGTGGTGTTCCTGTGGTCATACAAGGTTAACAACTAGATTGAGTCTCCTCCTCGACATTTTTTTTAATGTTTATTTATTACTTCAGGTTGCATCTCCATCACAGTGCCCTCTTTCCACCACTCCCAGTCGCGCCCTCCCACTCTCTACCCCCTATCCCTTCCTTCACACTCCTCTGGAGTGGAATGTCCCTATTTAACAATCCCCTGCCCCAGTTCAGCCGTCATATGAGGGCCTACAAGGCAGTACCACTACGGCAAAGGGTCCCATTGACAGGTCACAAAGTCTATGTTCATGTTCCCTCTGCTGCATTGGTTGTAGTATAGTTATCCTGTACTACATGGCTAAAATCCGATTATAATGTTCCTCCTCAATGTCCTTTTTTACAACTTGTGCCAAATGTGATTAGAGGGTGAGATCACAGCTGAAGGAGATTCAGTGCTGATTGACTAACCCGGAATGTGGAATCTCCCTTTCAGGTGTTGTTGGGTGTCATTAATATGTGAGCCTGTCTACTGGTATCACCCTGGCCCTGACAGTTTAAGGTTTAGTTCCCCTCTAGTGAATGCAAATACAAATGTCAACTCATGGAAAGGAAAAATGGAAATGTTCTAAGTTGTAGCATACGTGAATTAAAATCTAAATGAAGATTCCGCAGAACTAAGAGTTGCGTGTAGAGAAAATTTTTCTTAGTAAGGATTAAACTGCATAAGTAATTGCTACATTCCTGAAGAATAGTGTAGGTATAATCTGCTTCCCAGATTGTCTGCTATTTATTATAGAAGGAAACTATAGAATGCATTTAAACTTTTAAAGGAACCATTGGGGAGGATTGAAAGTCATTTTTATAAAAGACAATATGATTCTTGCTTGAATGTTTTTGCATTCAGGCTTCTAGTTCTTTGGCATGACTCATTATCCTTATTTTAGAAACATGCTCTTTTTAGACAAATACAATGCAAAGAATTTTCCTGAGCTTAGCTGTTGCTGGTAGCTGCCTTGAAACTGAGAAAGGTTATGACCACAGAGAACTTGCCTCTTTAGTGTGTTGTAACAAGAGTCTTTTATTATTTTATTATACACTCTTATTTTACTATACATAATATCTCTACCTCCCTTCCACCCCTTGTTCCTCCCAACCCCCCAACACTATGCAGGAGGGAAAGAAGGTTAGAGGGAGAAGGGACGTTAAGTCTCTGAGATACTTCCTGCTGATTTAGGGTCATTGCATTCTTTGGGGATAATATCATTGTCATTAGAACTCCAGCAAACCAGGAGAGAAGCAACTTCTTTGTACGCACTTTCTCCTGCATCTTTGTAGAGCCCCTTCTTTCTTCTTTGTAGAGCCCTCTCTCTTCTACTTCTTTGTAGAGCCTTTTCTCCTACTTCTCTGTAGAGCCCCCTCTCCTATCTCTTTGTAGAACCCCCTTCTCAGGGCTGTGGGTTTTTATCCTCTCCCAAGTCCTCAGAGTTAAGCTTGCTCAGTTGGTTAAGCCATCCGCCTGATATCTATCAAGACAGTTAATACTTTACACCTGTGTCTTAAGCAGCCTCAAACCTGGGATTAAACAAAAACATTCTCATAATTGATTATTTTAATAAACTCATCCCACAGTGTGTCTAGACTTAGGTTGCAACTCCAGGCATGGGGATGCTTGTGGCTGAAGATAGCTATGCATGCAGCCTAACCCAAAATCATAACTTCTTAAAAATTTATGAGGGCTTTTTAGTTCTTTTTTTGTAACTTGGTGGCACAATTCTTTAGTTTAGGTTCTTTATGTTGCAATGACAAAAGGTAAAGATGGTTAGCAGTCTTCAGTCTTCTAGGCTGAGAGAGTCTTCATTTTAGAAAAACCAAAATAGAAATTTGCCACATTTATGTGTTTTTTCAATTACCAGGTGAGGCAATAGAATGAAAGAATAGTGATTCTTTTTATTCTTATTTGATGTTATTTTAATTCATTTAATTATCTAAGGGTAGAGATTCTTAATAAGGCCTAAAATAGAAGCCTGAAGTAATCAAGTGAATTATAAGCCTTTCCTTGATGTTCATTCATCCATCAAACATTTAATGGTGGATTTTAATTATTTTTTCTTTTTTAAAATTAATATGATAGTTTTATTCTTTGAGAATTTCATATCTATAATATGTATTTTAGACATATCCACCCCCCCCCAGTTCTCCCAGCTCTATTCATGCATTCTACATCTCTTCTCAATTTTATTCCTCTTTTGTTTTTAATGAATCACAGAGTCCAATTAGTGTTACTCAGTGAACATGGATTTAGGACTATCTATTGAATCATGAAACTATCCTCAAGAGATCACACTCCTGTTGGGAGACTGATTCTCCCTTATTCAGCAGCCATTAACTCTCAATAGCTATTCCTTGGGACCCTGTAAGCTCCTCCCTGATTCATGATGGAACATTTATTGGCTTGAACTTGTGCAAGTCTTATATAGGCAACCATAACTGGTGTGAGTTCATGAATGAAATGGGTCCCTGATTCATGGTGGGATGTTTTTTGACTTGATCTTGTGCAAGTCTTATATAGACAACAATAACTGTTCTGAGTTCATGAATGTATTGTTCCTGTCAGACCATAAGACACTTTTTAGAAGCAGTCTCCTGCAATATGTGGCTCCTAGAATCTTTCTACACTCTCTTCCATTATGTTCTCTTGACCTTGGGGAAGAGGGTTATTTAGAACTGAATGCTCAACAGTCTCTTATTCTTTGTATTTTAATTTTTTTGTGTCATCTAGCACCCCGTGGACAAAGTTGCTCCTCTGAAAAGTACTGGGGGCTTTACTAATCCCTTGTATAGAAAAAGTATAGCCGGGCGTGGTGGCGCACGCCTTTAATCCCAGCATTCGGGAGGCAGAGGCAGGTCGATCTCTGTGAGTTCAAGGCCAACCTGGTCTACAAAGTGAGTCCAGGACAGCCAGGGTTACACAGAGAAACCCTGTCTCAAAAAACCGAAAAGAAAAGAAAAAAGAAAGAAAAAAGTACTTAGCATAATAATAGTAGTAGATTATCCCTTAGGACCAGATGATTTCCATTGGATTTATAGTACCAGACATGAATTCCTTTCTGTGGAATGGGCTGTACGTCCAATCATAAAGTGGTTGCTTACCCCTCTAAAAAACATGCTTCTGTTGCACCTATAGGCATATCTTGCCAAACAGGTATTATTAATTTTCAAAGGAAAAAAGTTGCAAATTAAAGGCTATAAACAATGGCTTTGCTATTAATAAACTGATTTAGAAATATATTTTGATATCTAGCTATACTTACATTTCTCATTATTTCGAAACTTTACATACTCAAAAATGTACACATATCTGTTTAAGAATAGTAGCATTTATCTCTCTATCATCTACCTATCTACCTGAGATAGGATTTTGCTTATAGCCCAATTCTGTCTTTAAGTGTATTATACATTGAATTGGCTTCAACCCCATGATAAGCCTATCTGGGCCTGGAATACTCAGAGCAGAGGCATGTGATTCGACATACTTTACAAAGCCTGTTTTCAGAATCAGAGTTCTTACCATTACAGCATGAACATACACAGAGCTTACTTCAACGATCAGAGCCAGTACATGTTTTGAGTTCTAGTGACTTGAAAGAAATCAGGATGGCATTTTCAGGGTAACATCATTCCCCCTTTCCATCAATACATACCTACTGTCTGCTTTGGGAAGCGCAGAGGGGTCTCCATGTTCTTTCTTGCTTTTCTTTCCTAGGATTGTACATTCCCTTTCTTCAGCATAGAGTGTATGGCATTGAGAACTTCTTCCCCTTCCTCTCACCCTTCCTTCTGTGGGATACGCACAGGTAGGAAACTGAAATTCTGCTCTAAAAGCAAAACTAAGTAGAATGGAAGTGATACAATGCCAAGTGGAAGCAGATAGAGACTGTCATTCCTTCCAGTCCTTAACTGAGAAAGAACATAGAGAAAAGGCTTAGGCTGAATTTTTAAAGCTAAGTAGAATTTTGTTAGGAAGATACATGGGAAGAAATTGAGCACAGAGAAGAAAATAAACAACGAAAACAAAAATAATGGTAGTTGGATTGAAGAAAAAAGATGGATTAGAGATGGTAGAAAAATAGATAACGTGTGCTATACAACAAAAATGGAAAAAACTAAAAATAGTTTTAAAATGAAGCCTGAATTGATGTACTAAAGAATTCCAGGCTGGGCATGGTGGTGCACGCCTTTAATCCCAGCACTTGGGAGGCAAAGACAGGCAGATCTCTGTGAGTTCAAGGCTAGCCTGGTCTAGTGACTCCAGGGCAGCCGGAGATGCACAGAGAAACCCTATCTCAAAAAAAAAAACAAACAAAAACAAAAGAATTCCTTTCAAAATTTTATGACAAATTTTATAGTGGACTTAACTTTTATGTATGTATTTTTCAGGGTTTCATACATGTTTGTGTAGGATAAGGGATCTAGGGTACATGTTGAGTGTTCCTGCTGTATGAGCACATGTTCAGGCCACTTAATGAAAGATGAAATTAAAGATTCACTTCCAAAATAACAGTGGATATGGAAGTAGGGATTCTCAAATATTTGGTATGTATGAGTTTTAAAATATTAAAAGCAAGTTCTTAGATATGGTAGCAAATGTCTAATCCTAGTATTTTGGGTAAAGGAAAGAAGGTCAAGGGTCAAGGCCAGTCTAGCTATATACTGTGTTCAGCCACTCTGAGCTCCACAACAGGAATCTGTCTTTAGTAAACAACAACAACAAAATGAAAAACGAACAAAACAAACTCCTAAAACAAACAACAATAGAAACAACTATTCTTGTATTTTATTTTTTAGGTTTTTCGAGACAGAGTTTCTCTGTGTATCCTTGACTATCCTGGACTCACTTTGTAGACCAGGCTGGCCTCGAACTCACAAAGATCCGCCTGCCTCTGCCTCCTGAGTGCTGGGATCAAAGGCGTGAGCCACCTCGCCCAGTGAAACAACTTTTCTTAAATACGAAAGTTAGAATGTTAGTTTCTTAAATGCGCCAAGAAAATCAAGTTCTTTATAAATGTTCAGTTATGGCTGCCGACCCTGAAAGGGAGAGGAGAAAAGGAACTGTATTAACTTCCTTCAGGATCTTAAAGTTTTCAATTTGGTTGCCATTGTCCTAGCCCACTGCATCCTGATCTCTGATTTTAACATTTGCCCTCTATGTTCCTACTTACTCATTGTGTCATAAGTCAAATAAAACTCTTTCAGGATCTCTTTTAAATAATGTAAAAAAAAAAACATTCTGTTTTCTTATGTGTGAATAACACGTCCCTCCCATACCAATGAAATTGTTCTCTTAATCTGTCCATATATGTATATTTTGCTTCTTACCCTAGATGGGTGGTCTTTTGTGTCAGGCATCATAATTGTCACTACTATTTCACTTTCAGCATGCAAAAGGAAGCCTATGCATCAACACCCAATCGACAGTTGATGTTGCAGTTACTGAACACGTTTACAAGTGGACCATTCTGTCTATTTGAAGAAATTATAGGTATATATCTGTTTTAGCCTCCTGCCTCATTTTCTTTCTTTTTTTCTTTTTTCTCTTGAGAGCACTGCTATCCTCTGTATTTTCAAAGCAGACCCTCTTCTTTATAAAGACATTGGTTTAAAAAAAAAGTGGATAAAAATAAAGGAAAATAACAATGCCACAGAAACAAAAAATCCTTGAGCTTTCAGAAACGTTATCCTAGTCTCCCATTTCTCAAAATAACTGCGGGAAGAGCACAACACGTCTGTGATGCATTTGGGTTCGTGTTATGTGCCTTAAAGCCCTCTGCTTTCACGGGGTTAATGCCATGACCATGAGAAGAACACACAGATTTAAAAGCACTGACTCACCTGGCATTTTCAACTCTTTTTTAGACTCTCTGAATTGTACAACAGGTATTGGTTTGTTAAAGCCCGAATACCCAGACTGTCTGTCAGACAGTCACTGTCTGTCCCATGGTGCCATTAACACAGAAATAAGAAACTGAAATAGTTCATAGTGAGTCTGCAACTATGGGGCAACAACTCAAATGATATCAGGAAATATTTATTCACAATCCAAGGATGCAAGAATTCATCTGCATTAGAAAATCCTGCTTTTAGGAAATATGTATAGTAGTAACTTTAAAACAATATTTCCTGGTTCTTGTAGGATATAGAACTCTTTTCAGAGGTCTGGGAATAACCTTCATTTTTAAGACTTTTGACTGAAGATCTTTGAATGATAATGATTATACAGAATCCCCATATATTCTACCCAAATGGTGAACTGTTCTATGATATAAATCCATATGTCCCAGAAAACTTTATCATATGTCTGTCTGTGATGGGTGCATAGGGAGGAGATAGATTAAACAAAGAAAATGTATTTTGACATTAGGATATGAATCAGATTTTGAACATGAAAATATTTGTTCTTGAAATATAAATTAGGATAAGACACGTGGGTTGAAATGTTTCAAAAGTCTCATCAGAGGCAATTAAAAAAGACATAAAATACATTGCTGGATTATATGACATCGTGATGTGCTTATAGAAGCCTGAGAATTCATAACTGGACAGTATGTATAATTTCATTATTAAGTAATTTTCTAGATCTAAAGGGAGAATGAAGAAAGCATGGGTTCAAAAAGAAAAGAACTTAGGTGATTCACAGAAGAACTAAACTACAAATTAGTGTTCAATCTCAGCTTACTGAAAACAAAGGTCTACTTTCAATTATTAATACCTGATATCTACAATAATCTCTAGAATCACTTGGAATTGTAAATTTGTAAGTAATGAGAATTTGCTGGAATTGTAATTTGAATGAAAAGCGCAGAAATCAATATGCTAGCATTAAACCGGGTCTCATCATTTAGATTTTCTACTTTCCTGAACTTTTTAAGTTCCAAATCCATTTAGGATCTTGCTTTTCTTTTCTGTGTTTGCATAAAAGACCAATTGTGTTATTCAAAAATGTGTCTCTTTGCAGGTAGTATTCCTGGTTCACTTCCACAGGCTTTTAGGACGCCAATTTGTTCTCAGTTCTCAAATTGTACATATTCATGGAATTGTTTCTATTCTACAAGGATCCTGGTGGCAAAAGACAGCTCTAAAGGAACTAATGAAAAATACCCCAGAACTTTGTGATAATACAGAAAAAGAAAAACATAGTTTGGATTGTCAGCTTTACCAGTGGATTTAATTAGTCAAAAGAAGAAAGGAACACAACTGGAGATGGTAAAGAGAAAAAAGAAAGATGTTGCCCACAAAATTTTGACAACTTACATCAGCGTTCATTCAAATTAGTAGGGCAATGATCTAACTTGCCCTAGTCTGGTGTCCTTTTACAGTTCCTTAGTCACTGAGTGTTAAGTAATCCAGGACTGCTGGTAGACAACCCATAATAACGATGAAGTCTCAGAGTTCAACTGAAGGTGGAATGTCCAGGCCCAGAGACCCATGTTGTTTTTCATAGCCAGGTTAGCTTGACCGATAATCTGTTTTAAGGAAATCAATTCTGAAACCTTCAAGTTCTCTTACAGAATGCAATGCTGATCACCTGTTTTTCTGTGGTTTTCCAAATGATATAAGAAAAATGAGTTTTAGGAGATTATGATAAAATCAAAATGGATAATAATGTTCTCTCTTAATTATCAGCCAACATTACAAGAACCTAGGGAAATTGGCAGGATAATTATTAAGTGTACACTCACAATTACAATGTGATCCTTACAGCTTTTAAAGTTTCCCTCCCCTTCCTCCCTTCTCTCTTACTCCTCCCTGAGCTCAATGTGCCATAAAGGAATATGGCTTGTTTTGTGGACTGCTTTCTGTTACCAATCTTAACTGCAAACAGAGAACTGAATTGCATGGTATGGTATTAATGTGATTCATGTAACAGGTGAACATTTCTTACAAAAAAATTTTTTTAATCTGTTCTCTTTGTAAAAACCTTATAAGAAACATGGTTTCTTTTAGATGGAAATTATTTATAAATACTAGGAAGTTGTCTAGAATTGAATGCTTTTCACATAATAGATTTTCTGATACTTGACAGATTTATCTGAAGGCTTGGCTTATAATTTCTTTTTACATTTCATATTGATTGGCTCTCTTGTAATTTTCTTTCTTTGAAAAGAGATCTTTTTTTTGGTTTCTGTTTTCTTTATTGTTGCCTTTTCTGTTTTTTGTTTCTTTGTTTTTTTCTGAGACAGGTTTTCTCTGTGTAGTATTCCTGGCTGTCCTGGAACTGTCTCTGTAGATCAGGCTGGCCTTGAAGCAACAGAGATCTGCCTGCCTCTGCCTCCCAAGTGCTGGGATTAGAGGTGTGTGTCACTATGCCTGGCTCTGAAGAGGGATCTTAAGTGTTGCCTGTACTCACATGTAAGGTCATGGGAAGATGACCTTAACCTCAGATCCTCCTGCATCCATTTCCCCAAGACTGAGATAACAGGACTGTCAAAATCCCATGTGTATGCAATGCTAGTGATGGTACTGGGGGGGGGGGTTGTATATGGGGGCAAGCACTCTATCAACTGGTTAAATCCCCAACCCCAACCTTCCAATTATTTCTGGTGTCTTTTTATAAAACCAGAAGAACATACTGATAGAAAATTTGGGATTAGACATATTTGGAATTTTCTTGATTTAGAATTTCTTTTTATAGTGTATGCTATGATACTTCCTCATGAATTCCATGATTAGATACCATGCTCCACAAAATGAATTATGTAACATGTATTGCTATCAAATATTCTAAAAGAATTAAATATAATAAAAGATGTTTCAGATTCACTTATAGAATTTGGAAGCATATATTTACTTATGAATAATTAACTTGCTAATTATAAGGTCCTTCTCTACCCTTGTAAATACTTCTCATTGCTTATAATAAAGAAATTAACTTTTTTTTGGTCCTTTAGTATGTTTGAAAGGTAGTTGATAAATATATGCTAAAATTTTTAATGTTTCCTTTCTCTAGATTAATCTTCATGATTGAATATTTCATCTGAAAGTACATTTAAAACCATATTTAATACTGGTTTTGAAGTTTTCTCAGGACAGTGAGATTCAGATGAAAACCCCAAACTAAAGCTGTCAGTGTAGGCTCATCTTGATGTCCCTTATGGGAACTTCTCTCTCCGTAGCTGTGATAACTATATTGTCTGCTCTTTGCTCTCTCCTCTTTAGGCAACACTCTGAAGTTCCAGGGAGTCTATGCTCAGTAGTTCTGTCTCATAAATCAGAATTTCAAGTGTCTGGAGCTATGCTTATGTGGGAACCACAAGGAAAAAAGGAGCTGACAGAAGAGAAACACTGACTGCAAAATTCAAAACTTCCCAGGTACATTGAGAATGTGAAGGAAGCAGAAGAGATGTGGGTGAGTTTCATGATGGGGAAGCATTACTTAAATCCCTGGGTCAACTTGGAATCACCAAGAGTAAAATCGGGCTGTAACAGCAAATTGCTCCCAGATAAAAAGCTCTCTTACTAGAATACTTGAAGAGTTTTGGGTTGTTTTTTTTTTTCAGAGCCACCCTTTGTCTCTTTTCCAGTTTCCATGACAACTATTCAAATTGTTATCTAAAATCCTGGGTGAAACTTATATAACTCACTAGTGAGAGTGCTAGTGTCTTACAGATTCTGCCTAGAGCAACATAAAACTCAGCAGATAAATTATTGGTGTATTAGGGGAGATTTACTGTACATGTAAAAGGCTTCACCATGGTTTCTTAAATATTTTACTTCTCTAATGCAATTGAAATAATTCAATTAACATACAAAAGACTTTCAGAAAAATATCCCTATTTAGTTTTAATTCATTCTTGTCATGTAGTTATTAGCACAGAAGTAATGTTTTGAAATGCTGTTAAAATTGAACGATAGCTATCCAAGTCCTTTCAATGTTTATTATCTTTCAGGGTGAGAAATTCTAAGAAAATCCTCAAAAATCAACATTCTACAAAGTAAAAGGCAATAGCAATGAAAGAAATATACTAAAGTTGTTTATCTGTGTAGTACTTCACAATTAAATATTATCTCCGTATGCAATAATTTGGTTTGTTGCTATAGAGACAGACACAAAGGCCAATAATCAGAGAGTAACTGGAAGGCAATAATATTGAACATAAAAAGAGATATCTAAGAGATAGATCAAATGATCACTCACTTTCAATGCCACTAAAAACAAACCAGTGAAAATACAAACAACCAAAGATGAGAAAATATATGGGAAAAAAGATCTTAAGCCAAGTACTGGGCTGGGAAGATGATGACCCCACGGTAGTGTGCTTGCCACACCAGCTTGAGGGCATGAATTACAGCTCTAGAACCCAGGGAAAAAACAAAGCACACTTGTAATCCTAGAGCTAGAGTTGTGGTGATGGGTGCTTGTGGATGTAGAGATCACTTGACCTCTCAGACCAGAACGTCTAGCTAAATCACTGAGTTCCTTGTTCAGTGAGACACTCTGTCTTAAATAATAAGATGACAAGGTGTTGAGAAAGAAGCTTGATGTCAGCTTCTGGCCTTCACTTGCATACTCACATGCCTTGCACCCCCCCACACACACACACATATTTTCATGTATTGCACACACACAGTCCTGTGTTCCTGAACATACACACATGCAAAGAAAAGTACAGTGAGATTTTACATTAATTTCAAAGATATAAATTAGAGTTAGGTTTGTAAGCCAGTTGGTAGAGTGCTTGGCTAGCATGAGGCTCTAATTGGATACTCTGCACTTCAGAAAACATGGCTGTAATATGCCTGTAATCCTAGCACTCAGGAAGGAGAATCTAAAAGACCAGGTCTTTTTCAAGTAAGAAAAGATTAATGTTGATTTTTGGAAAATATTTAGATTAAATTACAGACCATGTTTTTCCAATAAGTTGAGAAGATGTCTATAAGAGAAAATGTGACTGTTGGGGTTGGAGATGGTTCAGCAATTAGCAGCACCTATTTTCTTTCCAGTACTCATTTGAGTTCAGGGAATCTGAAAAAAAAAATACATGCTTAGGTTTGTTTTTATTGGATACTGGTGTCTCTGTTGTGGAAGAGTGAGGAGGTTGGAGAGACTTGATCCTGGATATTGAATACACCACATGGACTATATCTGCTATGCTTGTAAGCAGTTAGCAGGGGTTAAAGGAAAGCTGGCCTAACTACTTCCCAGCATTATGTTAGGAAATTGTTCTTCCTCATTGGGAAGAAGCTTGACCCAGAGCACATGAAGGTTCATGTCGAAGTCTCTCACAGTACAGTTCTAAATATGGTTCATACCACACCTTAAATCAGTTTGTGGGCAGAAATTATATGCTTTTTAATAGAGAAGACAATGTAGAGAAAATAAAACTCAAATTGGTCTTTAATTATGAAAATTCTTCATAATTGAATGAATGGTAATAAATATTTAAGCAGGAACATATTTATCATTCATAGTTCATTTTCATGCTCTGTTTGGGTTACAGGCTTAGCTAGCAAATTCTTTTCCAAGCTTCCACCTTGATGAGAAGCACCAAATTCAAGTTCCCCTTGCAAGTTGGTCATAGGGCCCCAAAGACTCATCCTTCAGTTAAAAAAAAAAAAAATCATTACTGTCTCACATTGTTTAGCATAACTGTGGCATTAACATAAAATTAATATATAAATTTCTCAGTTCAAGGAAGCCATAAGAAACTATCCCAAGTTCAACCAAAGTAATTTAAGTCATCTAAAACTGTCATATGTATAACAGTATTTGGATGAAGAAGAAATCCTTCAGTAATTTTGGAAAATGCTATCCAACTTTTTTGATAATTAAGAGGTATCAATACTGTCTCAAGACAGAAAGTATATATGATTTGTTGCCATAGCAAAAACAAACAAACAAATAAATGCAAGAACAGAATAGAAATGGTTAAATGTATATGTTGAAAAATCCCAAAATAATTTCTCCCAAACTCAGCTTTTCATGCTTCACACTCTTTCAGTCACATTGGCTTCTAGCTCTATAAAATTGCTTTATGAATAGGTAGAGAAAGCTACTGATCACAATTTTATCACAAAGACCTTCATAAAGATAAATACATATAATCATGCCAGAGAAAGGGAGGCAGAAAATTATTTTGATAATTTTTGTGTATACTGTGCAGTTTATTCCTGGGAATGTCTCCTTATTTACTTCTAAATAGATTTTAGAATTGATCTCAAGCTGAAAATACTTTTAAGTTGACATACAGCTTTTATGAAAAACTTGTGCTCAAAAAAATGAAAAATTTTTGAGGAACACTTGCTGAGACATAACCTTAGTGGAAAAATTAGTTTCATTGATTCACACTCAAACTGGTTCTTTCTGCAGAAACATATTTTTTATTGATTTATTTGTCTTTGTTTTTTAAAAGTTAAAAAAATACAGCATGGTATAGTAAATAATTTAATAAATGTTGATATAGCCAATATATCAAATTGGCCAATATCAATATTCTAAAGAAACATGACTATGGTATATCTTACCATTTTTTAACATGTCTGTACTTTTTGACATGTACTAATAACATAAGATAAAATTTTGAAAATGTTACAGTATATTGCGTTTATTTGAAACTTTAACTGAATGACAAATGATCATATGTTTTTTTTTTCTTGTCTAACATTTTTTATTTAAAACCTTTTTTTTAAATAATTTATTTTTTATTTCATCAAGTTACATCTCAATCACAATCCCCTCCCTCCTCCCCCCTCCAGTCCCACCCTTCCACCCTCCTCCCCCTCA